>JAHPZR010055952.1:70000-95000 GCA_019787425.1 Platygyra sinensis | reverse complement strand
TGGTGTACCGAACAGATTTAGACAATGGCGAATTTCGCTGGTAGAATATAAATTCATTTTTTACTAGGCGTCTGCAGTCGTCGTCGTCGTCGTCGTCGTTGCTTAAGCTCCCTATTAATATTGTCTCAACTAGAACGCTTCAGGATGTGCAGCATAAAGGAAACTGATAGCTTTGGATTCGAAGTTTCATACTGTATTGTAAATATTTCAGATGCTTAAAATTTCGGACGCTTAGATTACGGACGGTTTTATTTTGGGCATATTTTTTTGTATGTAATGTATGGGATTCTTCTATTTGGACGTTCGGTAATTTTACGCTGAAAGTTGGGTGACTAGAATGTTAGTGAATTCATGGTATGAAGTAACAGTTTCGTTTTCTTTTCTTCCAAAAAAAATGGATATTACTTTGTCATTGCGCGAGTTTTTCGATAAAGTATCTCTCATAATGGCTCCTATAAGACCCTGCTAATCAATTAATGCGTTCCCACGATCCACTCTCGATAAACGCAACTGAACTCAGAAGTATTTTTTTCTGGTCGGTCTTGTGAAAGTTTAACCCAAATTCGTTCGCTCAATATTGAGAAAAATGATCTGCACTTGAAATCACTTCCATTTTGAGCAGTATATATACTTTTTTAAAAAGAAAATTGCCAAAATTAAATCGCAAGCGTTTTATCTTAGCAGCTTAAATTGTAAATTAAAATTTCGTCCGATCAGAGATCCAGTGTATGTTTGTGAAGTTAAATTAAATTGATTGTGCGTTAAAACAGCTAAGCACTTTAAACGGCGTGGCTGAAAACTGAGAACCTTTGGAGTTAACGATTTTCCAGGTGCTACATACGTGTTCATGGAAGCTTTTCAATGAACAATGACAAACCAATTCTTTTCTGACAAACCAATCAGAGAAGAGCTCTTCGGAATTTCCCAGTCCATTCAATTCTGAGAAACTTCCGATAGCCGTAAATAGTGGCTCTTAACAAAATTCCACTTGAACAAATCAGCCGCTCCTCTTTCAAACCTCAATAATAATTTGAATTCGAGAGGAAATAAAATTTATCCATGTATTTATGTATGTATTGTGAAATTGATGGTCGGGAATATTTCAAACACGAATTGCAAGACACCGAGAAGAGAGTTGAAAATACGACTCGTATCGGAATATTTTTGACGAAATTCGAGGTGTTTGATATATCCTTTCAATCAAAACTAAAACTAAGGAGAAAACGGAGAAGAGAAAACGAAGAAAAGAAATCGGAAAAAAATTATGCTAATTTTGATCAGATAACCAAACAATGCTATCAATTCATTTGTTTAAACTAATAATAAATTTGATAAGCATTATTCCTGTTATATACAATCAATTTGAAAGAGTTCCAAACATATTCAGAAACCGCACCCTCAAAAGTAAACTTTCATGGTATAATATTATGTCAATAAACTTGAGAAACGGATCTTTCCGAAGTATAAATTTGTTCCCAGTAAAAAAGCTTCTATAATTAGCCATTAGAACGTTTCAGTTGGACTTTACAATAAATAACTCAAGTAACCTACTTATTATTATCTTAATTTTAATTGTATATCTGAAAGGTTTTGGGCATCAAGAAGAAATGACTGAATTTCCGATAAGTCTCATCTTCGTTATTCAACTAACAAATTAAGTTTTCGTATAATTTTCAGACGAATGATCTCGAAAAATATATCGAAGCCAAGTGTTCCTTTCACGCATCTTTCTCTGAAAAAAACTAGTGTATTGTTTCACCACTTGTAAACGGAAAACTGTTCACAAAATTACTAATCACTGGACAAGAGAACTGAAAAATGCTTTTTTAATAACCCAATCACAACGAAGCTCGTAGAAATTCCAATCTGAATTTTCAATGGCGAGAATCTTCAGATAGTAGTAAACATCAGCTATTGCTATAAACAAAGCGCTCTCCTATCAAACCGTCTATATATAATAAATGTTGCTCTCCAAGTGTGCAAAACAGCGAGATATTGTCAGAGCGGGGCACTTTCAAAACGAAACAAATTAACTCATCACGTCGAAACGATGAATCTCTCTGCGCAGTATTCGTCGATCGGGAGTGAAAATGATTGTAGAAATTTGTTCTTCAAATCGGTTCCTTTGCGATACTCTTCAGCCAGTTTATTTTATGGTTTGCTTGTCATAGCTGCTGTTCTGGAGTTGGTCGTGTGTCCTTTTACCATTTTATTAAACGCTTTGGTTATGGTTGCCGTGAAAACCAAACAACGACTTCAAACACACCCCAACATTCTGTTGGCTTGTTTGGCGCTTACCGATCTGATGGTTGGGCTTGTTGTACAACCCCTTCACATAACCAAGAATATTTTCATTCTACAAGGAAAAGATTCTCACGAATTTTGTTACATTGATTTGGCATTTACCGTCTGCCTCGTCATTTTCAGCTATGCATCGGTGTTTCACTTGGTTTTAATCAGCGGAGAGCGATATCTTGCCATTAAACACACCTTCACTCACGCTTCTGTCGTCACTGGAATTCGCATCATGTTTTGTTCTGCTCTGGCGTGGATTGCTGCCGCCTCGTTCCTCCTCACCGCATTGCATTCACCGGTCTGGGCATTTCCTCTCGTGGTAACAGCCTTTACTTCAATCCCTGTATTTCAAATTCTCGTTTATAAGGAAGCCCGGCGTCATGAAAAACATATTCTTTCACAGCAAGTTTGCGCTGAGGCCAGAGCAAAATTTCTACAGGAGAAGAAAGCCTTAAGACTAACCACGATGATAATAGTGATAATTTTACTGTGTTTCTTTTTCCCGCTGAGTTTCATGTTTGTTATGTGGAAAATTTTCAGTGAAACATTTTCATCGGAAGTTAAAACATCCGTTCGTCATCTTAGTCTTGTGGTAGTGTCGATCAATTCAGTTCTTAACCCAGTCATTTACATTATGAAGCAAAGGCAGTTTCGAGTTGCATTTATCGAGTTGTTGTTAAGGAAAAATTTACCAGACGCACAGCAGTTTCACAGGAGGTTGTTTGCATCACGAAGCAATGCTGTCGGACAGCAGAATACACAAGAAGGCGAGGGTCAGGAACAGAATTCCGAGAAGGAAAATGAAGTCCACTCGAACGGCAACCACGAGGATAATCCAGAGATCGTCGGTCTGCATGGCGCTAATTTCGATGACAAAAACACTACCACTACACAAAACTTACTCGTTTCTTCCAATGCACCCAACAGCGAATTAAAAAAAAGAAAGGTACAAAATGCATGGGGAGGGGAAAATCCTGTACGCGATAAAACCACTGAAGATGATAATCCTACAGTACAGAGTCCTGGTAGTTGGCCCTAGTTTGCGTGACTTGGAAAAGGACTGACCTTGCTCAAATGACTGCTCAAACTCAAATGATCATGAGGAAAAAAATCCTACAGCCTTAAGGACCACAGAAAGCGGAATTGAGCCTTTGAATACGGTATATGGAACTGATTAAAAGTATTCGGCCACAACGGAAGTGAAGATGACATTGAGACCATCTCGCCAAATATTAGAAAAGCATCAATAACTTGAAGAAACATCTCTTCAAAAGATAGATTACGATGATTATTTGGCAGAGATAAGACTTTCAGTGATTTGATTTCTCGACATTATATTTTAGTGATATGCAAAAGCAGAATTTTAACAAGCAGGCGAGCAGTATTTGGTCCCGAGGATCGACCATCTCTTAAAATCTTTCGCCGCCAGTTGTCGGTTTCGTAAACTGTCGATGACATTTTTGCGACATAAATTTCTAGAACTATCAACAATTTTTTTCTCTACTCAGCGCGAAATCAAGGAAAAAGTAAAATTTGTAAGTAACCATTAAAGTGGTACTATGATCAAAAAATCATTTCCTTTTTTTCTTCAGATTTTGAAAGTGTGTTCGCTTTGCGACACAAATTTCTAGAACTATCAACAATTTTTTTCTCCGCAAAATTTGATTATAAAACGTGACGTTCTGCCCCAACCAACAAATAAAAACTAACTGCAAGCAAACCAGTGTGAATATCAACAATTAAGCATTTGGTGACAGCATTTTACTCCGTTAACGAATTAAAACCAGTTTCTACTCTTGTCCAGGTCTCAGTAAACTAAAGCAGATATGACATCGTCCATTTTAAAAGGCTTGCTTACCAATGATGGCATCGACCATTTACGAAACGGAAATTAGCTTCACCGCCGTTCAGATATGTATGATGTGTTAAGGCTGGTTTGTTTTCACTAGCGACGGAGTCGGAGTCGTAGTCGGAGTCATAAGAGAGCTTATGACCTAGTGAAAATCGAAAATCGGATTCGTAAGCGGAGTCATAAGCTCGACGGAATCGGAGTCGGAAGAATCAGAACGTTTCCATTTCTTCCGATTCCGTTTACGACTCCGTCGCTTATGATCCAGTGAAAACTAGGTCGTCGGAGTCGCAAGCAGAAGCGGAAGAATCAACTAATCGCAAGGCCCGGAATCGAACATTGTCATAGGCTTATTCTTCCGCTTCTGCTTGCGACTCGGACAATGCAGTTTTAACTTGATCGCAAGTGACGGAGTCATACGCAGAATCAGTGTTCTGCTTCCGACTCCGTCGGTTTGATTTTCATTAGATCGTAACGCTCTACGCATCTAATTACGACTCCGACTACGACTCCGTCGCCAGTGAAAACCAGCCTTTAGATATTCACTTGTAGAATTCTGTGGAGCTAACATAAAGCTTGAAGTCTAGTTTAATTAATTAAGCTCAGTGCATAACACGTTAAATGAATTTGGTTCCCATCAAGCTTAAGCAGTATAGTTTTCATTTAAAACAATCGCAAGTCGTTAGGCGAGTAATTTACACGCTATTTTCGTGTTCTCTCATCATCCGCGTGGGTTTATAGCGCCTTCCTCAGTGAGTTAATTAATGAAAGTTTTTAATCCGAAGAGGCCATTTCCGAATTACTGTTAGCCTCCCTTCAAAAGCTAGATTTCATCGACATGCAACTTAAACTCATTTTTATTTCAACGGTTGTACACCAAGCCTCGCTTTGATATAGAGGCTCAACGCAACTCAGAAATGGCGTTTTTACGATAACTGCAGAAATTCGCGCGCGCTCATTGGTTAAATTTTATTGTCCATATGCGGACAGACAGATAAATTTGAAATTCATGCGACGTGTCAGCGAGCGAGAGCGGGCAATTCGACAATTTGTTATCATAAAAAACAAATTGATGTCAGTTTTTAATGCTATCGCCTCGTGGATCCACAGCTACTTTGACAATGTTATGACGAAATTCATGATCAATAACAGGACAAACGCATAAAAAACTGACGTCAATTTGTTAAATTGTCTTAAGGGAATAACCATTCGATAACTGAAAGAAAGTAGGGCTTACCATCTGGTGAGGTCAGATTTACAAGTGAAACTGGAAGCCTGTCTTCTATTTTGCCTTCCACGTTGATGGCATCTTGAAGTCGAGTGATTCCATGGTAATAACGGTGAAGAAGACTGATGGAGAAATCAGCAATGACGCTTCCCTGTCTTGAAGAGATAAACAAGATGAGATGAATGAAAGGGATAATAAGAAAGGCGGTAACGCCTAACGTGTCTTGTTAGGGAAGCAGGGATTTTGCAGCGGTGAGAGCGCTCGCCACCCACCATGCGGCCCGGACTCAATTTGATCCGGTGCCATCAGATGTGGGTCGAGTTTGTTATTGGCTCTCGCCTTGCTTCGAGGATTTTTCACCGGGTGCTCCGGTTTTCCTCCCCTCGCAAAAATCATCGTCACGCACCAAATTCTATTTGGCCAGGATAGAGGACGTGCATGAAAACCAGTTAAGACTGACGAGGCTTCTTCTCTAAAAATTTTAAATTGATTTATTCAAGAAGAGAACGATCGATCGACCGACCACCTGTATAGCTGGTTAATTAGATGGTTGATAAATGAATCGATACCGAGGGGTGGAAGAAATAACTTGTGATTTAACTCTGGTCACGGGAATACTTTATTAAGGTGGCTTACTACAGATTGCCTGGGACTCAGTAGCGCCCGTTACGATTGCCTAACAGACATCAGCATTAGCCACGCGTGCAAAAATGACGCAAGTAACCCTAAGAAGAAACGAAAACAACTTCAACACTTGAATTGCGTTAAATCACATTTGTATACGCAGCAATAGATCGAACTGCTTTCAAACATATGGTTTAAGGCTATGGCAATTTAAATATGACAAAAAAAGTCGATAAACAACTCGTAAAAGAGTTCTACTTTACTCTTGCTTTCTCGTACGCGATTAAAATTGTTCCTATTTCAGATATAATGGCAAATGTAAATGCAGAAAGGAAAAACAACTGGGAAATTTTTCTAAAGAATTAAAAGTTGGTCTCTTACACTGCATCAAAACTTTAGTAAGCCACCTTAACAGAAAACAAACCAGCTCGCTCACTTCGCTCTAATCAAAGAATTAAGTAATAATTATTAAAGTGTATATGACATGAAAAATAATTGCTGCTTATTTGAAAGGCTTTAAAAAATACAGAAAAATGGCGTGTCTTTTTTTGTTTTTGAGATAATGACGTTTTGGTATTTATGAAAATTAGGAAAGTGATGACCTCATGAGGTTTGCAACTAGAATATTAAATTACTGAATAAAGAATATCTTTGAAAATATCAAAGCAGTGTTCTTCAAATTTGGCAATGGAAATGTACATCACAAACAAAACCAAATGACATCCATTGCGTCGTTGCCAAGGCTCCAGCCTCTTCTGTCAAAAGCCAAATATCCTCATTTTCAATAATTTAAAGTGGGACAGAGGGTCCTGCTTGGAGCAGATATGGCTCCCATATTGTTTTAACTCTCATCATTAGATTGGCTGGATTGAATGGTCCTTGCTTAAGATGAATTGAAAAACTGTGAAATTCAGTTTTAATTAAGACAGGAGCAGCGTCAAAACTGTTGGCATGGCATTTTGATTCTGTTGTGATGAATTGTTCTGTTGCCAAGTTTGAAGAACATTGCTTTAATATTTCCAAAGACATTCTTTATTCAGTATTTTACCATTTTAGTTGTCATCACTTTCCTCATTTGCATAATACAAAAACATCAATATTTCAAAAACGAAAAAAGGGTATTCCAAAGAGAAAAACGCCATTCTTCTGCATTTAGAAAAGCTCTTCAAATAAGCAGCAATTATTTTTCATGTCATATACACTTAAATACGAAAAATATTAGTTTATTCCTTACCTAAAAGAAAAGTTTCTGACAGCAGACACTTCATTTTCACCCATGATATCTCTTACCTAGCAAAGAAAGAAACTTGTTTGTTTTCCTTTATGATTGGCTGATTTATCCCAGAGTAACCTTATCCAGGACTAGTTCATCGAGCTCAGATGAATTCAATCGAACTCACTCAAAAATAACAAAATAACTTAATCAAACGTTTATCTCAGAACTCCTGACTTGTAAAACTGGTGTTTGTGGCTCCAATTACTATTGTAGAACATGTTTTAATGTAATCTAACCAGAGCTTTATATAATTAGTTTTTTTTATAAGTTCGGTATAACCTCCACCCACTTATATTGTCCTGTGGTAGCAGCCAACTCGAAAGCTCTGCTCCTTTGGCTGCTACACACTCTTCCCTTTGTTATGTTTAGCTCAATGTATAATCAGCTCTGTTTTTTACTTCTTTTTTATTCTTTATTGTTGTTATATTGTAACTGAATAAGTGTAAATAAATGAACTTGAACTTGAACTTGAACTTTTACGTGTTCTTGAGGCCAAATACACCGAGTGCAAATATGTCGGGTCACTCGGTCGATGCCCAGGAAAAGTCGCATGAAAGCGAGGCTAGTTAGGCTTTTGCCAATGCTTCGCCAGCAAAGTCTGATCTAGCTTGCTTCGTCGTTGATCTGGTCTGTTTATTTCGCCGTTCCTACAAGTTGCCTACGAGTGTTTCTGAATGCCACAAGAGGGGATAGAAATTTTCCACCGTTCCTCTCTTAAGCTTAGGGAAAATAGAGGATCAATGCAATTCGTTGAGATGAAGGAAAGGAGTTCACGATCTTAGAAAAATCGTTTAAATGACCAGCTTATGAGGTGTCTGGTGGTGTTCCAACATGATATCTATGGCCAGTTCCTTCTCCAAGGTCAGAAAGAGAAGCTCCTCTTGAAAGAAAACCTCTGTCTCAAAAGAGGGGTCTCTATAGGTTTTTCGCTGTTTTGAACCTGGTGCAATAGCAGCGCGAATCTGATGTAAAACAATTGCCTTCAAATTACGCACATTGCCGGTATATAAACTTTCTCTGTGTTTGGCAAGAGACTTTCGCATCAAACGTGGGCTTTGTATTGAAAGATTGCCAGCGCTCAATGCATTAATTTGAAGAGGCGAGACATAACATGAAACTTTTTCAGGGACGTACATGTAACCTAACAAAATTGTCTTGCTCACCCCATACTGGATTTCTCGCATCAGCCAGTCCCTCTTCCGATTGCTTTTTCCAGTTGCCAGACTCTTATCCCACTTCTCTGACGTAAGATTTACTGTCACTTTGAAAACAATATCTGAAGAATAAACAATTTGATTTTCATTAGTTCTGGGATGGCCTTGTTTGACTCTGTGATCGAACAAGTTTCTTTTTCTAAAACTCCTGATAAATCAAAGAAAGTAAAGTTCAAATAGTTCAAAAATGAAACAAAAATGGATACTAACACTATTCTTCAACTGTAATGAGGGCTTTTGTTTCATAATGGCCTTACGGAAATCAAGCGACGGACGGTTTCTGAAAGTAGTAGCTCAGTCCTTCTCATCGTATACCAGGCACTGACGGTACTCATCTACAGAGTTTATTTGCGATGCTCTGTGATTTCCAAATTAGTCCTACAACGTTAGGCACTAGCAAAGATATGGCACGTGATGTTGAAGTCGGAAAACAAAACGGAAAATTTCTCTTTTACGGTTCACCTTATTGAGAAAATGACTAAAATAAATATATATGGGACTCGTGCAGAGCCATTGGAGTAAACCTTTTGTTTGGCAACGTTACTGCTTTATCAACTTAAACAACCTGATATCACTAAACTATCATACAACCAACCTGGGCATTTTTGAGTATTGCACTCGATGGACTCCATACTTGGACCCAGATTGCTGCAATCCCGTCCACCGTGCGCAGGAGGAGGATTGGTGCAATTTCGTCGTCTAATCAGCATACCTCCCCCGCAGGTACTCGTGCAAGACTCGAAACCAGTCCACTCGCTGTATCCACCATGAATGGGGCACGGAAATGTGTTACATGGTTGCTCGTCAGTTTCGGGACCGAGACTCGAGCAATTTCGGCCACCATGTTTCGGAGCTGGATTGTCACATTGCCGAAATCGTTTTTGGGTGCCTCCGTTACACGATTGTGTACATTCAGTGTAGTTAGACCACTCACCGTAACCTCCATCAATAGGACACGGCCTCAAGTAACACTGTTGAAAATCGATATCCGAGCCAAACTTGGAGCAATTGTGACCTCCAAACTGAGGCACTGGATTAGAACACTGTCTCGTTCTCCGAGCAGTGCCATTACCACAACTCTTGGAACATTGGCTAAACTCGGACCATGATGTATAACCACCATCTATTGGGCACGGACGCTCATTGCACGTTTTTACCTCCATTGCGGGTCCTATTTTAGAGCAATTCTTACCTCCAAATTGAGGCACAGGATTCGAGCAGTTTCTAGTTCTATACATAGTGCCAATGCTACATGATAACGTACATTGTGTAAAATTTCCCCACGATGAATATCCACCGTCAACAGGACAAGGGAAAACGTTACACGACCGGACGTCTATAGATGGTCCAAATGAGGAGCAGTTGTTTCCATTGTACCGTGGTTCAGGTTCAGTACAATTCCTGTATCGTGTCATTGTACCATTTCCGCAGCTTTCGCTACAAACACTGAAGTTTGACCAAGATGAGTAGTTTCCGTGAATTGGACATGGAAACACGTTACAACTACGCACTTCTTTTAAGGGCCCTATTAAAGAACAGTTTTTGCCTCCATGTTCTGGATTAGGATTTGAACAATTTCTAGTTCTAGTTTTTGTCCCATTTCCACAACTCTTGCTACAGACAGTAAAGATTGACCAAGAAGAAAAATTACCATGGACAGGACAAGGAAACAAGTTACATTCTCTAATTTCTTTTGAAGGCCCTAAAAGAGAGCAATTTTTGCCCCCATGTCTTGGCGTAGGACTTGAACAAGTTCTAATTTTTTCCATAGTGCCATTGCCACAACTCTTGCTACAAACACTAAAATTGGACCACGATGAGTAGTTCCCATCAACTGGACAAGGGAAACTGTTGCAGTTTCTAATTTCAATTGGTGGTCCTAGGAACGAACAATTCTTCCCGTTAAATTGAGGAGCAGGATTGGAGCAATTTCGCGTCCTTGTCATTGTGCCGTTAGCACACGTTCTGGTACAAGTACTAAACTTTGACCACGGAGAATAATTCCCGTCTACAGGACATGGGTCCCAGTTACACACTTCAAATTCAATCAATTTTCCTGTGCAATCCTTTCCACCATGCATGGGAACTGGATTAGTGCAATATCTTGTTCTGTTTTTAATGCCAACTCCGCATGATCTACTGCATTCACTAAATTTCGACCATTCGGTGAATCCGCCGTGTACAGGGCACCACCGACGCACAACACAATTCTTTACATCTTCAGCGGCCCCTTGATGTGTACAATTGCTTCCCCCGTATTTAGGTTTTGGATTAGAACAAAAACGCAGTCTTTTCTTTATTCCTATTCCACACGTCCTTGAGCAATGGCTAAATGGCGTCCATTGTGTGTAGCCGCCATGTATGGGACAATGGTGAGTATTACATTTACGTGTATCTGTATTTGGTCCCAAACTCGAGCAGTCTCTTCCACCAAGCTTCGGTTTAGGATTAGAACATTTTCTAGTTCTCTGTTGTGTACCATTTCCACACGATTTGGTACATTTACTAAATATAGTCCATTCACTAAAGCCACCGTGTATGGGGCATGGATTCGTAATACAAATCTCAATTTCTATACCTGACCCCAAATGTGAACAATTTTTTCCACCATGCCTGGGTTGAGGATTGGAACAACTTCGATTTCTTTGCCTCGTTCCACTTCCACAAGAGGCCGAACATTGAGAAAACCCTGTCCACTTGCTATAGCCTCCGTTTATAGGACATGGTTGTGTATTGCAATCTTTTACTTCGATTCCTAATCCCAAATTTGAACAATCTCTGCCTCCGTGTTTAGGTTTGGGATTTGAACAATTTCGGGTTCTTGTTTTGATTCCACTACCGCAGGTTTTGCTACAGTTACTAAAAACCGACCATTCTGAATAATTTCCATGTATGGGACACTCCGTTAGAAAACACGATTTTGTTTCTTCGGAGGCTCCAAGAGTGGAACATCTTCGACCGCGATTTTTTGGTGAAGGACTAGTACAGTTTCTTGTGCGCTTCATCGTGCCATTACCGCAAGACGCTGAACACGGGCTGAATTTAGACCATTCGCTATAGTTCCCATTCACTGCAAAACAAAATAGATTTTAGACATAAAAATACGAACATGCGATGTGCTAAAGATAGAGTAGTGGACCTGGGTTATGCATAAACATCCATTCTGTCTGTCTTCTCTTTTACTCGTATGCCACGCCGTGGAACAGTAAATAAATCATAACACAGTAGAAACCCGTGAAGGGAAGGAGTTTAAATTTCCTGTAATGGAAAACTATTCATAAGGGTTGTCCACGGCATAAGAGACCCGCCCGACCCAATATAATTATAAAAAATATATAACTAAGCCGTGAGCAGATTCAGAGAAGACTTCCTCGCTTTAACGAAGTTATAGCGGATCTCCTTCCCTGTGGCGAGGGTGAAATTAACGCTCAAATGAGCCTCAATATTTATCCTTTTAGGACTAGACACTAGCAGAAGTCACGTAGACCTAATTTCAGATATCTTAAAGCAACATAACCAAAATTGTGTAAGTTCGTAGCTTGTATATCTAGTCAGTATTTCCAAGCTGGTTAATTGTTACTTCTTACGTTCGTCCACGTTGTCAACATACTGATTTAAATTTGTAATTTATTTTAAGGTGAACATCTGGTAACATAACGTGAAGTATTCTGTTATAGAGAATCTTCCATAAACGCTTATTTCATAGTGGTGGCTTAAACGATTTAAAGGGATTACCGCTAGGGCTCAATGTATAATAATTTGATGATAGATGTGAATGGAGCCATAACACTAAAGCGTTAAATCTTGCGTTAAATCACCTAGGCGTTAAGGCATTAAGGCGTTAAGGCGTTAAATCTTGAGTGGATAACGGGCTTTTATGGAATTACAAATTTAAAGTTTAACGAGACTTATTTAGTGAATTAGTGAATCAATAGAATACTGCATGTCCTCAGCTTCAGTTTCCAGCACTATTGAACAGATTCCAATTGAGCGTGTTGTTCCTCAAATAATGAAGGAATTAAAATTCAAGTAAAGAAAAACTCAGCAGTGGTCCATTCGGAAGTTTATGGAGAACGAAAAATCGTTTAGGCTATGTATTCACCTGCTTTTTGACATGATCCGTTTTCACGTTTTGAATGCACAAAGTCAACTTTTGTCAACCTCACGTTGGTAGCTTACCATAATTAACACCTTTTTGGCGGAAATTGAAACCAACAGTCCTACGTTTCTGTCAACAACACGGGTTTATTTAGATTTAATTTTCATTAAGACGATGGATGTAACAAAGGGACTCACCAACCTGACCGAATTTGGAACACCTTGCACAGCGTGTCGTCTGACACTGTGCGATTCCAAATGGCGAACTCGTCAATCATCAATCTCATGTTTTTCCTCTTGGCATGGCTTGCTCCTAAAATCAGTCGTGATGTTTTATCGTCGTTTATAGGAGTAGCTTTTTCGCTTTCGTTGATGACCTTGACTATGGTGCAATTTAAGTAAATGCTCAAAATGCCGGTGTTGTTGTCCCATTTAAGTGCGACGTGATTCCAATGGTCGTTATACCAGTCTTGCACCCAATCATATTTCCGATGTAAAGTATTGACACTGAAACCGACATTCTTTTTCAGACTCCTTCGTGTCCAAAGCGTAAAGCCCCGAGAGAACCGATGTTGTCCTAGCTGTAAAACTATTTTATTGCCTTGAAAGTTTGGAATCTTCATCCAAAACGCGATGGTAAAACCAGAACGGCATGTTGCAGGCCTATTCAGACAAGAACTCGGTAAAACGCCAAAATCTACGTAAGTTTCATTTCCCTTAATTCGAGAGCAGATCCAACAAGACCGGAAACGATATTGAAGCCTCCGTTAATTCGACCATCGTTAGATCCAACGTAGTCTTTGGCAGTCCCGTTAGAGACTTCTTCGAAAGGCCAATAGTGCACGGAATTTCTGTACCATTCGGTAGCTTTGAGAGAAAATAGCGAAAGCAACAGTTTAAGTGATGATAAGATTTTCATATCGGATTGGACCGGCAACAGTATCAGCGAGACGCTCTTGGATAAGCTTTTCAAAATTCAGAGTTAAATTATTTAAAGTTGCAACTCTATTGTCATGCAAACGAAACTGATAGCTGTCATAGAAGCTCGTCAGCGGGTTTATATGGAGCGGAATTGCCTTCCCTTCAACTTCTTTTCAGAGCGTTCTAGAAAAGCAAAATTTACTTTGTTGTCTTAACACGAATTTAATCGCCTCGATTCGTGAGAATCATAGCGAGATAATTTTGCAACTGTTGGCTATCAAAAGCTCTTTCAGATTTGCTGTTTCTGTTATTTAAATTTTCAACAATGCACAGACTGCAGGTGCAAAAATCTACATACAAAGTGAACGCGCTAAATCAACACAACCTTTCTTCTGATTCAAAATTTGGACTGAGGTAAATTTTATGTTTACTTTAGTATAACGGAAACTAATTTCTTTAACTATAAATTAAAGTCACTTGGTGAAAAAAGTTATTTCCAATGACCAACATAGCAGTATGAACAAATTACAGTGGGTGTAGCGACCCCCCTAAGATTAAAGCCCACGGTATGACGTTAGTTCATACGGAAGTTTACAATTTTCCGGTTTGTTTTGGCGCAAAAGCAAGACTTAAACATGTATACTTAAAATTCCCCATTATATTATATAGGATTTGTTATACACTCTGGCTTGTAATTGGATTCAAGAAAAGGCCCACTTTTTATGATATTAAAAAGAAAACAACTGGGAAAATAATCACTTCGTTTTAAATTCGCAAAATAAACAAATGGTCGAGCAAACTTAAAACCATATATCTACGTGAACATAAGTGGTTAAAGGCCAAGGTAACAAATTTATTTACTTCTATCAGCGTGAGTATATAAATATGACTTAGGATCGAAATCTTTTGTAAATTAATTATTCAATGATAATTTTTAAGCTCGAGGCAATTACATTCTACAAAGCGCACAATACTAGGTAAATTCTAAACGACCAATCGAACATGATCAATCAAAATCATATTTTAGATCAAACTTTATTTTTTTATCCCGTTGTATCAAACAACCAACAAAAAAGAGCAACTTAGCTTACGGCTTCTATTTCACTTAAAAGACGAAACCGAACGAACTGGTTGTTCAAAAAGACGATGTTTTTGTTTTGAAAATGTAAGTTAGTTGAATTTCATAGAGATTATTATAGATCAAACGAATTAGCATAAATAGACAATCCTTAGGGGGTAATGTGGTTAAAAAAATACTAGTAAAAAATATGTAAACGGATTTCACTCTAAATTAAAAACAAAAAACAAAAAACAAAAGAAACGTTGGCTCTTTTTGATTTAAATATCGTAGATTCATTTTCATAACGTAGTTTTCTTAGTATCACAAGAAAACAGCTATATTTAGCTCGTTTAAAATGCGATTTTAATTAAAAATACCCCGGAAATGCGAAATTCGATAATTCGAGTATGAACGAAATATTACTGCACTAAAACAAATGAAATTATGCCTTGATGCGTTTGGTTTTTTCCCCGAAAGAGAAGCAAATGCAAAATATCTAAAATGCTAGGGGTAGAACATGAAATGGAAGGATTGGAAGCAGTGTTGGTAAGAAAACAAAAAGAACTAAAAATAACACTCGGGATTAAATGATTTCCCTTGGTCTTTTGAAATAGCTGGGAGATTTAAAGTGCGTTCCTTTGGGGTGCTCCCGTGGTCAGGATCATTGATCCGAGATCCACTCTAGTCACGGAATCATCAGTTCCTTTGATGAACTATGATCCGAGTTATCTTGGTTCACTGATCCTGATCCAGATCACCCCAAAGGAACGCACCCTTAGAAAAGCTTGGGTTTTGAGGAAATAAAATATTACGAGGAAACTAAACTATAATAAATCCGTATCAGGGTCGATGATGATTTAATTGGAAAGAGAGGTTTTTAGTAATTTAGTACATGAATGAAATACACTTTATTGAAAAAAGTGAAACTCTTAGCCGAAACCTTTGTAATATCTACGAAAGATAAGGCTCTCGTGAAAGCATAAAAGAAGAATCAAGTAAATAAGTAAGGTCTTTAAGCAAAACAATTCAGTGCTGCAATCTGAGTTGAGGCAAAAAAATTCGGCTTTATTGAGCTAAAAGAAAAAAAATAATCATGTTGTTATTTCTTATTTTAACCAACAGTAAAAATAACGTAATCACGTTCCGCTAAGGTAAACTAAAGTGTTTCAATAAAGCATTGTATCTCACAGCATGCATACTGACAGTAAGGAGGTCGTGATCTAGTTGTCACTTTTTGTTTTGCCTTAGAAAAAATAAAAGGAGATAATTCCCTACACATGTGTTCCATTATGAAGTTCTCGATAAGGTGTCGAGTAAAGTATTACTAAATATATGCATAAATCTCAAATCTAAATAGTTATAGCCGTAAATTAGGCAAAAAAGCGTGTATATCCCAATACATCATTTTTTGCATAAGTCAGTCCGTATTTTAACAATTTCCTAGGAGGTATTGAAGGCGATTAGCCGCTGGAAATCCTTTTTCTGAAAGAATATAAGTGGACCCGAATGGGCTGTGTTTAATTACTTTCTAATATTGGGTTTTTGATTCAAAGCTCTTTTCTTATATCGCTATTTTAATAGCGAAAACAGTTATTTATATTCGACTTTAGTAGTCACTTTTTTCCTACATCTTGTAATGAAGCTACGTGAGTGAGAAACAAAAAAAAGCAACTCCAAAGACTTTGCATTTTAAGGAGAACGTTTAAGGGTGATATTGCTTGGGTTATGTAATAATCCCCTGTAAGAGATAATTTGATGCCGGGGATTCGAAAATGTTCCATCTACAAGCAATTCAGTGTGACATTTAAAAACAGGGATACTCGTTAGTAATTTTGTAGCAAAAAATGTAAGACCTGAAGTGACGCAAATATCTTCGCTATCGGATCGAAAAACTGAGCCTACTTTCAACCACCCCAGGAAATCCACGTTATTTTGCACTACTGCTGGATCCACCACTGCATACGAATTAAAGAAAGGTAAAATTTTTGTAGCCTTTAAGATGATGACCGTTGATTAAAGTTCCCGAAAGCAATCTTATCATAGTTTTTTTTTAAAAAGCGTGTGGCAATATCTGGCTCATAATTAATCAGTGTTGGTGGGAAATATTAATTTTTCTTACCAATAAGTCACTTTCGCTTTCTTAATAATCTAATATGGCTCCAAGGCTTTTAGCACAAAATTGCAATTATTTTACGTGGCATTTTGTCCATCAATTCCCAAGAGACTTGGATACAAAGAAATCACTTCCAAATATAGAAGTTTGTCCTGAAAGCCTCCGAGCTATGTTAGAATATTGATGTATCGAGCGTGGCCCATGGTAGTGTGTACATGAAAGGCTAATTTTGTGAAATGAAGATCTCCTATTTGTGGTTTTCATTTTATTTCCCTCGTATGCTCTTGACAATACAATGACACTGCAAGGCGAAAGTTTTGTGCCCAGCCTTCTTTAGCGTCAAGAAGTCCGTATAAGTGCTTTCTGGATAACAAAAAACTAACTTCAGTAACTCCCTCATACACAAATTGGGATACCAGAGTCTTTATGTTCCAGTACGCTAATCTTCGGTCAAAGTCAATGCCTTCGCACATATCGAAAGCTAACATTTGAAACTTGATTAAGTTAGAGCTGCTGCGATTATAGTTTGGTTTTGTTTGTTTGATTCTGTTAACTACTACGGCTTATTCCCTTGCAAAACAATGTTTTTTTTAATATTTTATCATTTTCTGATCTTTTAGTTTAGCATTCGCAAACAATGAATTGGAGTCAAAATGCTATCTTGATTGCAGTCGTTTCAAATCACAGCGCATTCAAGTGATCGGGTGCTCTCTACCTTTGCCAAACTTGGAAGCGTCTAAAATTACGTGAGTTTACCAAATCAAATATGAAAATTTGTTCCTGGGGCTTTCATTATACGTATTCGTAATAAACTGTGAATTCCTGCTCATATGTCTCATTTCCTTGAATACGGGCTCAATTTCAGTCAAGGCCATTCATTACCAACTTGTTTTGTAACAGCTGCTTTGTAAACCGCACAATACATACAATTTTACTGTGGATTTCAAGAGCCATGCGAAGATTCTTGGATGGTACAAACATCTATAGCTTTCACTTGAGCCAGACGCTCGAAAGCTCTTTTGCTTAATTTTTGGATTATTTACTAATTTATTTTTTTATTTATACTTTGCATAATGTTCGTCAATTCCGCAATTTCCTCACGTACTTGACGTTGCTTGAATTGGAAGTCTCACTACTTGGAATATCAGGATATTTGCCGCTTGCAAACACCTCCTCTAACGAACCATGATTGTTGCTAAGTTTTTGTATTGTCAACTTGATCTATTGTTCTTAAGACAGGTGAATTTTTGCTGAAGGTTCAAACATAAATTGCATCAAAAATACCAAATCGTTCACTGATTCGAGTTAGTCGAGTTAACACCAGAGCTTGTTTTATTTCTGTGAGAAGCTTTCGAGCTTAGAATTTCTTTACGATGAATTTCATTTACGTTTGATTATGTCATTACGCAAAGGACAGGAAATTAGAAAACAAAAATTTTAAAGCCTAAGGAAAGATTCATTTTAAGTTGTTTAAAAATAGCAATGTTCTGTGAGATAATAACTTGAAACCCATAAATAGAGAAGAAGCGTTATTCTTTCTGATAAACGCTTTTATATAGCATTTTATATGATGCCTGCCCAGAACAACGATATACTGAACTTACCTTCCGAGTACAGAAGCTTGTGGTCATTGCTCGCGACCTATAGGAGAGAAACCAAATGCGGGTTTTCGACAGAGCAACACTCCAAACTGTAAACTGATATCCCTGAGTATACATAACAATTGTAATTTGGTTGATATCATTACCTTCTCTGTAGCATGTCTCTGTTGGATATACAACATGCAAACTTGGAGAACTGAGATCAACAATGTACACATTAGGTTTCAAAATCTTCGCAAAGAAAATGTAAGCTTGTCGCTCGCAAGCCCTCTTACAGGTGCGAAAACACACTAAACGGTCCTTTGAGTCAGCTTACTGTTCCTTACATGGAGACCGAATCCCAATAATTCTGTTTTATGGATGTCCTATGCTGAGCCTTATCTTATTATCTTATCTGCACCAAAACACTTCAAAGGAATACGCAAAAAGGGTAGCGAGTGAACAATTTAAGACCATTAGCGTTACTCTTGCATAAATCCAGCGGCTTGACAAGTGACTTTTCATCTATGAACAGACACCTGTTTCAAGTAGACATTAACGTGTTATCATGCCTTCAGGTCATGACATAAAAATATGTGCTCATCGGAGTCCAGGAGGAACATGAACAAAAATTAGCATTTAAAAGGCACAGAACAAACTCAGACAATGTAACTGTGTTATGTTATGTAAATTGCTCTTGGTCCTCCATTGTTCTGCTTTTTTTTACACAATCATACTAAATCTTCTAGACCAGCCATTAAATTTTACGGTTTTCGGTTTTGGATACTTAAGCTCCCGTTTTCATTTCGTGGTCGAGAGCATTTCACGCACTCGCGACGCTGTCTGTTTTTGTTGTTTGATTTTGCAGAAATCAATGATAACGGGCATTGTTAACAAACCAAAATATTGTCTTGGTTTGTTATTATCCTTTGCATTTAATGATGAGCCGTAGGCTTAGGCTATCCATTTCTTTCTCTTTTTCTTTGAACAATCGCATCGAGAAAGCCACGTATTTTGTACGATTTATATTTTCTTGCTAGTAAAGTGTCTTACCGAACCCATAAATCATCTCTAAACGCGGCGCTTTCTCGGTTTAATTACCAGCTACTGGGACATTACCATATTACCGCTATGCCTCTCTCTTTTTACGAATACATTCATAGGTAAAAACAGAAACACACCAGGACATTTAAAAATACTTTTGTGCACTTGAAATCATATAGTTCGTTTTTCCAGGATTTCAAGGCAAATTTCACTTGGAAGTGGAACAGAATTGCATAAAACCAAAGTATTCACCAAAGTTAATGAAATGCGTGGTTAATATTATAAATCCTCTCACTTGATTTGCGAATTCTTATCTAATAGAACATTTTCCTAGAAGTTACGTTATAAAAACGCCGCAATATCTAACTACAGTTAGCCTTAATAGACAATGTAATTCAAACTGAACATTCCGCTTAAAAGTCGAAATTTTACATCTAAGAATATTAATACGCACGCCACAAGACTGCTTTGTCGGCGGCCCTGTTAATAATGTATCTAATTTTGGTTTCTTTCTTGAGCAATAGCCCTATTTGTTCGTTTGCATTACTTTAAAATCTAGCATGCATGCGAGGCAATTTCAGGCTATTTTGTAGTTTTAGCCCGAAATTTCCTCGCATCCACGTTGGATTACATTCAGTATAATACAAATGAGAAAAATTAACAGTGAAAAGGGCTATTGAATAATCTGGTTTGGTTTTAATTATGCACTAGTTAGCACTAGAACATGATTTACAAAACAAATGAAGTAGTGAGCTCTGTATCAAAACAAAGAAAGCCTCCCGGGCATTCAAAGGCCAGGTCACTGAGCAGAAAAACTGTAAAATGGTCTCTCTAATGAACTGCCATGATTATATAGAAAATAATTCATTTGATTACCACGAAGCTATGAACGACCAGTGATTTAGCTGCCATGCATCGAGGAGTGTTTTCTCTTTGAACTTTGAATTGGACATCCTTAAAAGTCGAAATTATAAGCAGATCAGAGCAAACTGACAACACTGAATTTTTAGTACAGCAATTTGCTGATAAACACTGCACGTTTATAGAGATTCGATCTTGCAAAACATTTGTCAAAATAATGCTTATACTTTATTTTACAACCAAACAACTGCGAAAGAGCAAAGGTAATATTCAAAACTTTAAACTGGTTATTGTAGAAACTTCTTGCAGAATGAGTCTCTTCGCATCATGGTAATTTTTCTTAGACATTTCTGTCCAAAGGAGAAAGGTGCAATGAAGTTATCCCTGTGTGAAGCACCAACCCGTGAGACAAAATCAGACCACAATAACGGGAACTACGTGCCTTACTCTTTTCGATAAGAGTGTGGGTTCTTTAACGTCCCCTGCTAACCATGTAACATTGATGATGCAGGAGACGGGGTAATTTGTTAGGCAACCGAACGCAAGTAACTCTGTTAAGTGGACTAAGTACCGGGACTAAGTAAAATAAACTGCCCGATTCACGTAAACGAAGCATTAGATTCAAGCTTTCTTCAAGGGCTTAGAAACGTTCATAAGATTTTGACGGAGTCAAAATATGCTTGTCTGGATTTATCTCGGCTTAGTGTTGCCCCTTTCCTCCTGTTTCTTAAAATTTACTGACTCGAGTCATTTAATAAATATCACTCCTATTGTCACTGACTTGCTGAACAAATAAAGCCTTTATTTTGTAAACGCAGGAGTGATGACCAGAATTTTTATTTAAGAAATGAGAACCATGTTGGGTTCTTGGAAAATCATGTTCTGAAAACTGAAATAAATTCACCCCGTTATTAATATAAAAGACAGAGAGCTGACGAAGCAACGCCCAGTCAAGTATAGGTTGTCATTCAAAAATCAATATCGTTCACTGTGACCATATAAATATATATGTAGATGTTCATTCGTCCCACGATGAAGTCATTTTGAGGTGTTTATCGTGAAATTTCGAATGCTAGGCTTCACTAGGCGAGACAAGAGACAGATTTGTATTTTTATTTAAATACGGTAGCATGCAATTTAACAACGCCTGATCATAAATTGAAATTAGAAAATGGCGCGCCAACAGTTGACATCAATAATGAAGTAAATTGTAATAACGTTGGAATTATTAAATTTGCCAAGCACGCGATTCATTGTATATAGCAGTAAGCTTCGGAATTAAGGCTTTCACGTTATAAAGCCGTGAAAAAGAAGGAAAAATGTACTCAAAATGTTTACGCTTGCGACAAAAATGTCAAAGTGGGATAAGGTCACATTATTGTTTAATACATAGTAGGTCCACTATTGTTCTTTAGTAGCTGTATTTAGCTAAACGAACACACAAAAAAGTGACAAAACCTACATATATATGGGATTATTAAACGCGAATGGCGCTAAATATATTTTAAACGCGAGAAACATTGAAAGTTACTTCGTAATCTTACCTTATCTGACGAGGCGAGGAATGGAACTTGAATAAAGAAACCCCAACAAATTATAAATGACATCATGATTTGGATCATCTCAGGAAAGTCTTTTCTTTCTTCGTATGAAATATTTCGATGCACGCCTGGTCGATACCTTATGGCAATAAGACAAAGATTTCTTGCCTTCTACATGTATTTCTGCGCCACATTCAAAACAAGCGTCTATTGGCACCTTGTTAATGCTTCCAGGCAAATGTACTCTGGCTTTGAGCCATAAAGGAGTCGCTATGTTTAGAACTCAGAGGAGCTTTTCAAAATCTCACTGAATCAAACCATAAACGCGCTGGTACCAAGAAGGCAACTGTACTATACTAGAACAAAACACATCGTTTTTCATGTGCTGCGTGTAAACTTTTTATTATGGGAACCAATCGCGTGAAGGCTTTCCCAAATTTGATTTCCACAACTGTCATTTAAATTACACTGTTTAATTGGTTAATTTAACGGCTTTTAGCGTCCGATGTTCTGTATAAACAGTAAACTGCTACAAGCGTCGCAAGATTAAAAGCCAAGCTGTCAAATATTCCCGAAAGATTGCCATCCTAAAGAGAAAGGAGAAAAGTTTCTTGGAAATAATAATAAAAAAGAAATAATAAAATAATTGATAATATGCATGTGAAGGTGATTAAATTACTTGCGAGCCACGAAAATTACTTCAGAAACCCTCCGGTGCGAATATGTTACACAGGTCTTGGACAGTAAACTATAATTTCTTACTTCAAATTAGCAACTCTAGAATATTCAATTTCTTAGAAAAAGCTACAGTAAAAATATCGAAACATACATAAAATCTAGTAGTTTCTTATTAATGTGTCGAAATCCATTTGGAATGCATGCCAAGAATAACTGTTCATTGGGTAAATCCTAAAAAAACAAGCGATAGAAAATGTATCTTCAACTACAATTGAAACTCTAGACTATGGAAATCTTAATGCAGTTGATTCGTAATGGACATCCATGTTTACTGAATAAATGTGGTAAGAATCAACTGTATCAACAAGACACTCCTAGATAAAAAATGGTTTTAATATGCACTCTTAATTCCACAGGAAATTAAAAATATAAGTCGTGCCTTGCCTATCGATTGATTGCAAAGCATCACAAACGTAAACCAATCAGCTGGAGTTATCGAAGACATCACATTTTAATTACTATTTTCCAAGAATTGATATTATAGGATTTTCACATACTTTTATATTTTTTCAACCATCTTCAGTATTTCCATATTAATTTCCTGTGGCACTACTGTTTACTTGTTTCCATTGCCAATTTCCTTTTTGGCTAGAAACGGGGCTAAGATTTTTATTGACAGGTATTGATTGCTGCCATAAAAACCCTCAAGATATCCTTAACAGCCAGTTAGTCGTGAGCTCCTTAGCTTTTTTTAACTGTAATTCCCACTGAGAAAATTTGCCAAAAAAAAAACATTTTGTATCAAAACGTTTTCAAGTAAATTCATCTATTAGAAGAAAAACAGTCGCGTCTTTTCAAATCGTGAAAGACTAAATAATTCTATGCCAATCTGAGTTATGGTAGTTCCGTGGCTAATTTAAAATGGATAATTCGAGGAATTTTTTGATAAAATAAATATATTTTTGTGAGACCAATGGAAATACAGCTTGGAGCATTTTTGTTTAATTTACGTCTTGCACTTGTTTGAACTTGATCACCGAATTATATTCAAAGAAATACTATTTTCAAGACGAAGTCGAAGCCTTATTAATGTTTTATTCACTGAGATCCTAGCAGGTGTTCCTTTCAATTTGTCACTTTAGATCACTATTGACCACCACAGTGTATTACGATAGGAAATTATTATCTAACGCCTGGATAATTCTCGAAAGTCTTAACTTTCAAAATTTCCTTCTCGCTTAATACAGTACTGTCACAGTTGGAGAGAACAAGTGCACGAGTGTAAACAAACAAACAAAAGAAAAATGAATCGAGTGGCACAAATTCGAGCACATTTTGTTTCAAGTTAGTTCCATAATCCACTAACTGCATGAACTCTATATATTAATTTTTTTTTTAATGCACTCAAAAGAATTCGAAATTTTTATCCCTCTAGTTACGATCGTGTGACTGCTATACTCCCAAGTTCCGAGAACGGACGCTACTGTATATAATTATCATCCCACTCAGTAATTCCGTATGCCATGTTCTGCCTGCCCTATGTGCCAGATTAGAAAGTCCCAGTTGGGGAATTGGATATGATGATAACGATAATTCTGCCCGCCATGCAATCATCAGAAACCAGAAATTTCTTTAACTGATTCGCGGTTTGCCAGAGTAACTAATTTTTCTGTTGCTGAGAGAGACCTTTATCAGATATTTTCATAAATTGTCTTTGATACTCAAAATAGGCAATTCTCTGTTTTGCAAATCAAGAGACGAAAAAATTGTATTTGTGTTGCAATGGCTCTGAACGTGAGACGTCTTTCAGATTAATGTAAACATCGACACTGAACGGAAACCTGTTAAGTGCTTTTGAATTAGGAGACTGTGCATTAATGATCCAGACAGATGCTTGATTGACATCCTGCGCGATAACTCATGCATATTTTTATCCGTAATTATTAGGTGAACTACACAGTTCATTAACACCACTTAACAGGCAACTTTAGAAATTACCATTTTTCTCTGCCGTACTAAAAAAAAATTTCCTTCAAAATATTTTTATATTCGTTTGTTGTGGCAAACATGCGTGTGGAAACCGGGGAAAATTAACCAAGTTTAGCACATATTTTTCATTATTTTACATAACAAATTTAGTGATAAAGATGAAGAGGCGATCTAGCAAATTGGCTGGTTGTATCTAGCATCCAACATTCCAGCATTCTCCAACATCCGACATTCGGCATCGAGCGTTTCAGGTTCGAGGCCTGACCCTGATCAAGTCACGTTTCTTTTAATCTATCCATAGAGGTGAATTAATGGGTACCGGTGTATTTTTGGAGCGGCCTGACAAAATGCTGGTGGTAATCTCATTGGAATAGCATTCCTACCGGGAGGGAGTAGCATTAGACTTAGGCGATAACCAGGTTGACTATTGGACTAGCAGGGCGTACCAAAATGACGATGCGTGGCAATTAGAGCTTATGGCTGAAATCCTTTTTTTTTTTTTAGCATGCAATGGTTTCCATCATAGCTTTCTTCTACCGCCTTTAATTAGGAAATACGTTACGCCTTGAAAAGGCAATAATCGCAAAACTTATTTTCTCTAGCTACCTCTGCCCTCTTCAGTCATCCAA
>JAHPZR010055952.1:5000-65000 GCA_019787425.1 Platygyra sinensis | reverse complement strand
TTTATTTGGACACTAAATGAAACATTTGGAACTGTAGTGTTAAAATATAGCTGCACATTAAGGTAATCTCGTCGTTTTTTGTAAAATTCAATCTGTAGAGAATTTTCATCTATCTAAATAACGAATTAACTCTTATAAATACCTGCTCTGTGTACTTAAGGTCCTCAATATCGTATTTTCAAATAACTCGACGAATTAAGCATTCCTAAACGGGGTTTAAATTAAAACACCTGAGTTGGCTTTACAATGGTTAGGAGACTTTGTCACCATTGGAGAAATTTTCATTGATAGAGAAGGAGGATTTTTAAATTGAGAAAACTCTGTCAAAGATTTTTATCGATCGAGAGATAATCTAGACAGTTCCAACTGTTTGATTATAAAATTGCTTCAGAAACCCCACGTACTTACGTAAGTTACCTCAGTCCATCTCGTTTTCGACAAGTTTCCAACATTAGTGGGAGGACCTTTCGAAACTGCCACATGGTAAGGTTTAAAATCCAGAAGTAAGAAACTTATCTTCTCTAAGCGTAGTTTCAATAGATATGTTGCTGTATCTGAGCCCGATTTGCATAACTGACAACTTTTATAATATTAACACTACATCTATGCAAATTACCATGTCACGATATCCTCAATTACGTTTCACCATGTGTAAAATTGCCACCAAATAGGTAGAACACACTTCAACACCCCAAAAATCCTTTAAGGAGGTCGAAAAGGACAGAGAAGATAGCTTTGGAAACCAAACAGGGGCGTCGGCAAAGATGGTGAAGTGGGAAGAATTAAAAACGAAACAAAACGCGATCGTTCCTGACCTGCCAATTCTAAGCAGGTGGATTGTTTAAGACAGTGCCCGTCTCTTTGATTGCTGGCATAAATGTCTGTTCCTCTCTCTGTAATTACCAAGCTAGATGCCTATTTATAGCAGAAAGTCGATTTGCAAGCAGAAACGTGGCTGGGCTCGACGGCCGAAATAAGCTCAAAATCTCATTAACCAACATCCCAAGGTCATTAAAGTGGTTTTGAATTAAGCTTTTCGTGTTTACTACGAAAGTTTTAATTCTTTCTACTCAGTGTTAAGTGATTCGTTCAATATGACTTTTGAGAATTTCGGGGTGCATCGAGGGAAGTTCTCCATTCTAGTCGCTGTCTGGTTGATTTAATATTCCTTGTATTAGGCAATAATAAATATGGATCCCGCCAAAAGAAGTGACCCTTAACAATGAGAAAGTTCTTGAAATTTCCAGTAAAAAAATCAATTCACGTATGAAGATTAAGGAGTCAAATGTATGTGCTCTCAAAAACTAAAATAAAATACTGTAATGAGTAAACGGATACCCACACCAAGCCGATCGTAACTTTCCAGTTCCTTTTTTAAACCTTCCACACAACATACACTTCGATTTCTTGCTGTTGACATGCTGTTTTTCATTTTCAGCCAACATTGCAAACAGTGCTTCATTTTTTTGGAACATGTGAAGGCAGACGTAAGCGAGGTACTAACGGCAACATGCATGCATTATGAATCTTAAAAGTTCTAAAAAATTGGCGCCAATTATCTGCATATGCATACCTGTTCAGTCCTTGCCTATGAATTCGTCACTGGATGTAAAAGCAACTTCGTTTCTTCAAGGCTAAGCTTAAGGTGACGGCAATACAAACATAACGAAGCAACGCTATATTGCAGCAAACAGTACCCAAATCCCTTTCAGCTATATATGGAAACTTGATGAGTATTGTAAAGTAAACAAGAGTTTTAATTCCCTGTTTCTACCCACCTGCTTTTGTTTACCCTGCTTTTGCGACGAAGACGTTTCATCTTTGAATTTCTGCTCAAAACAAAGAGAAAAAAAAGGACACTTCGTTGTTGTAAATATTGGATAACCCATGGCATGGAATTAAATTCCTTTAAAAGATATCGTTTACTGGTATATATTGCATGTTTTTAACAAGCTCTACAAGAGGCCTGAATTCAAATGGGTGGTTTTAAAATTTGTTTTTGGCAATTAACACACTTATCTAGCCGAAGCACCGTTGGAGGATGTATTGGGGCTTACAGCGGGACACCGATTGACACTTTGTAAATACGAAATCATTTTAATATCTGTGGCACAAAACAAATTGGAATTCACTACTATAAACTCGAGTTTCCACCGGTGAGAGAATTAATTCATTTCGTTGACATAAGATGGAAATCATTAAAGCAAACTCGAGTTTCTCGGCTTTCAAGCAGTCTCCATTAGATTATGAAGGTAAGTTTTTATTTTTGCCTCATCAAGTCAGCTAAACTTAATATGAACCACAAAGTACAACTCGGTTCGTTTACCTTTTTTTAAACTGCACTCAAAAAGTGTTAAATTATGCTTTTGGTTATTTTGTTAATCCAGTTGATGCCTTTTAAAAAATAAACAGATATTCCAAGATTCACAGCAAATTTAACAAATCCATAAACGTTTCATTAATAGCAAAGTTGACGAAGAAATTTTGGATAGTCCTAAATTTTCCATATTTTCAATGTTCAGCTAAAAGACTCAATCTCTTGAGAGAATGTCCGTGAACTTACAATTATTAAATATTCCGTTATACATGTAGTCTCCGATAACAGGGAGGCAAAAATAATATTTAATGTATAACACATCCCAAAGTGAACAAGACTGAATAGGATATTATGCAAATTTGTACCTATTAGCTCAATTGGCCCGATAAACGGTACCGTTTGTGCCGCCACGCATGAATAAAAACGTTTGTATAAACGTTTTCAAATGAAACTGATCTCAACTCGCATGTTTGTCAGTAACTAAGTTTTTTTTTTGTCTTTGGTTTTACTTAAAGTGATAATCAGTTGTAGGCCGCTTCTACCGTGATATGTCCTCAATCACCAGAAAATGAGTCGCGCTGTTTTATATGACAAAGCCACTCAATAAGCGTTCACATGATTACAACAAGTGTTGTCTTTACAACAATTGCTTACAAAAACAACAGCTTTATCATTATATGCCAGCAAACAAGTAAATAACCATTGCAAAATATTACTTTCATTCTTTGCTGCCAAATACAAAATCCGTTAAAAAAACGCGAATTATTGCACACTGCACGGTTTCGTTACAAATGCTAAGTACAAGAGGGTATCCGTCGTTTAATTATTAACCCGGCGACTACAGCAACAAGAACTTGAAACACCATCCACCGTTTTATTGCCTATGCAGCAATTATTACGCCTGTTTCTACAAAAATACACCTCCAAAATGTGTATTTGATAAAGTGGCAGAATTTTAAACTTACCGTAAGTTAAGAATCATAATAACCGAACTTTAAGTACAAATAATCCCAGGACCTGTTAAATATCAAATTCAAGAAACCTCACGTTTCCATGGTAACCGGGCTTTGAAAGACTTGGTTGCTCGAAATTGAAGGTTCTCTATTTTACGTTTAAGCGTTTTTGGTTAAAGTTTCATTCAATTCATTTTCAGTTTTGCCATTTTTCATCACCTTCCACTTTATTCCTAATTGTGAGAAAGTACGTATCTAGAGATTACAATTTTATGTAAATTTTCCAACACTTAAACATTTAGCAGGCATCTGAATTACAGATCATAAAAAAGTTTGAATTTAAAGCTTGGAGCACCGGCGTTAATTTGTAGAGAATCGATGAAGTGACGACGAAGAACGAGCGGTCATGACAAAAATCGTTCAAACCGCTTAACGCTTCAGTCATGGTTATTTGCCGCCGAAAAAAGTAACCTTTAATTTTAAGGTGTATGCGCTGGAATTGTGATTCATTAAAAAATATGTTCTAGAACTCATAATCCTTATTGCTATGTTAGTTTTAATTTATTTGTCAATTACTTTCACAGACGTTTTACAATTCACCTAGGGTCTTCGGAAAACTATGAAGTCACGTTCGCTGCACAATATAATTGAGAAGCCTTTGAAAGAAATTAGTTTCATGTTAATGCAAAAGTAATTTCCCAGTACTATTAGAGAAGAAAGAAAATGAGTTATGGGGGGAAAGAAATCTGCGTATCAGAAATCACTTTTCGTTCACCGCGTGAATAAAACTGAAATATTGCGCAGACTAGATTGCCTACCCCGCTTATGTGAACTTTATTAAAATTCGTATTCAACTCTCATAATTAAGACGCATATCATATTTACATAGCGTATACGGCTTCATAAACGTCTAGCACTTTCAAAAAATTACTTCGAAATATCATGTCTTAATTCTATTTCCATAATTCACGTGCTTAGCTAGCTTACCACTGTCTCGAAAACTTACCTGAGAGATAAGAATACTTCGGGCTCATTCGTATGAGATTTACAAATACTGCAGTTGTATTTTTTTTAAAAAAAATGTTTAGTTTTAAAATGCGCAATAGCAGGTTTACCGATACCCGTATGTATTAAAAGGCAATGAGATAATATTCTCCATATCGTATTTTATAAATAAAGCAACGTAATGTCAACATGTAAGCATATCTTGGAATTTATTCAGTATGTCACTTGTAATGAACATTTTCCCTGCTCGTTTTCATTTAAAGGTAACATGAAGCGGTCATATTTTCTGTCTATACATGGGTCCTGGAATTTTTTTTTTGTCAAAACTGAAACGCGTTTTCAGTTAGTTAGATCCGCATTGTCTTCCATTTAGCACTTATTTAGTCGACAGAATATTCATGTAACGTTTATTTTCTTAAATATGTTCTCAGTGGCATAATATGGGGGCCTTACTATTCGAGCAACTACTCTTGACGTGCTGTAAATTCCAGATTCCTGAATACGAGTTACTTCTCAATGAACTATTTGATATGTACCTTAAATGCAGTTAATAAATTGTCATATCTCCCTTCCTGTTCGGCGCACTTAGCACCACTAGTCCTTTCCCCTTATCCTGTATGTGATAAGCCTTCCCGTTGATTTCAATGTGATAACTATATAAACCCAAACTTCTACTCACCTACGATAAGACTACATTTTCTAAAACACCACATATATGTGATATTTAGCCCTGAAGTACGATAAATTCTTTGCTTTTTCGTGGTGTGTTCTCTGGAGAATCAACTGGAACCTTCCTCACGTGATAATACACTCTAGACTCGAATGATGTTAGCCCTGCAGTGCGATAAATTCATTGCTTGTGCGTGATTATGTTCTCCGGGGAAACAACTGGAACCTTTCGCGTGTGTTAATCAACTCTAGACCCGAAAAGAGCCTTCCCGGCTTTCCAAAGACAGTTTGACAACGTTGTTTTCAATTTTGGGTCCAAATAAACATCAATTTTTGCAATTAACTCTTAACCCAACCAGAAACTCGCTGGGTTTCAAACGACAAATTATCAACATTGCCTTAATTACTCGCTTTTGTTGTAGTTCTTGGGGCCAATACAAGTCTTAATCAAGCCCAAAGAATTTCCATTAGACAAAATGTCTTCCCATATTATTTACTGAAGCGTGTTTTCCTGACTTAAATGACTAAAGACGGCGACACTTCCACGTTTTCAATATCACCTTCCGTTGTAGCTCATCGCAAAGTGCGACTCTTTTTTACCTAATTTGAACTTTCGCTGAAAGTTGATAGATTTAATCTTTCCTCTTTAGTCGCTTGGCGACTTACAAATTCATTACTGAGGTAAAAAGATATAAAAACCTCATAGCTAACTTTCGTTCATCAACACACCAAGAAAAACAGTGCTGTTTTATTTTCCACAATAAAATGACTGATCTTTCTCTCTACTGACTGATTTCAAAGAGGAAATAAGGTACTAATTAACTTTCGTTGTGCAGCTTGTAAAGCATAAGGCGGAAAGGCGAGAACATCAAAGAAAAAATTTGCATGACTTTATCCAGTTCCTTCACTAAAAAAAAGAAAAATCATTTGACTGTGCAGTTGATCATGGGTCCACGTGCGTTACGAACTCTGAACCTGAGGTTAACTGAAGAAAAATTAAAAAAGGAAATAAAAGAGGCACTCAATGTTAGTTTTTACCCTTTCGACAAAAATGTTTTGGTTACTCTGTTGATGTACTTAATCGATTGTTCCCAAAAAGTGAACGCCCTTTTAATTATGCCATAAGTCCTGAGGAAACAGAATGTACAGTCGGGAACGACTATTAATTATTCATGTTAGACTTCTTTAACTTGGAAGGTTTCTTTTCCCATTTCAGACCACGTGATATTCTCCAGAGAATTTTTCTTTTTATTCATCTAAAAATTATTTATGCACGCGACTTTTTGAAAATCTGGAAGCGATTCCCAAGAGTATCATCACAGGGCCTTTATGGGGCAACAAACCGCCCAAGATAAAAAAGAGGTCTATTATACGCCCAAGGTTAAAAAGAGGCCGATATAGTTTCGAGATTTATTGTTCACCACTCAATTCCAACTTTTTTCGGATGAAAGGCGTGAAAGCCAACTGATACAAAAAAGTCCTACTCATCACAACAAATTGCGTCTTTCAGTTTCTTTTTATATAAGCTAGGTCGCTTGTTTACGGAAGAATAGCCCTTTTCACGGTTAATTTTTCTCATTTGCATTACAATGTAATCAACGTGAAGGCGAGGCAATTTCGGGCTAAAAGTACGAAATAGCCCGAAATTGCCTCGCATACATGCTAGATTTTATTGTAATGCAAATGAGGAAAGCTAACCGTGAAAAGGGCTATTTTCACGTACGAATACTATACACAATCCAACACTATCGCATCACGTGATCAATTTAAACCAATCAGAACCGGAAAAAATTTAAGTGGTGAACTATATAAAGGCTGGTTTTCTCTAGAGCATAAGCACAGGCATGAAAAAACATAAACATACGCATAAGCAGGAACATAAGAAGAACGAACCCACGTATTTGTTTTGAGCTCGACATAATCAGACGAATAAGCACAAGAAAAAGAGAACTGTTCGCTTTCTTGTGCTGATACTTATGTCGGGCGCGTTGAGTGAGTGAGTGAGTTACCCTCAGATTTTAGAGTAGCATTATTGTAGCTAATATCTCCGAGCATTTCCCACCCCAACCCTCGGTATAACAACAAAGGCCAGACCACAACAACATAACGATAAGCGTGTAGGTTCTTTTACGTCCCCTGCTAACCCAACATCTAAGATGTAGGAGACGAGGCCTACGGTTTATAGTCCTTGCCCGAGAAGACCTCAACGTCCAACCATTTACAGATATAACTACAAAGGCAGCACGTTCTCCTCAGTTATTTTAAGACCTTGAGTGTCGGGCCGGTCTGGGGCTCGAACCCTCGACCTCCCGCACCGCAGACTGGCGCTCTACCAATTCAACTGAGCTGACCAGGCGGCGTTACATGTGAACCAAACATAAGACAAATAAGTGGGCTCGTTCATCTTATGTCTCTCCTTATATTCATGTTTATGTGCGGCTGTTTTCACTTGTGCTTATGCTCTAATGAAAACTAGCCTTTAATAGACACTCTACTCAACTCCACTCCACTCTACCGTCTACTCTACTCTAGGATTACAGTATAAAACCTACAACGCTGTGTATTTTTAAGCTTGACATTAAAAGCAATATTCCTGACACTACCTTGAAACTTTCACTTCGGCGCAACAAGCCGCTCGGTTTCTTATCTCGGGATTATACTAATTAAGAAAAAAAAAAGTCCAGCAAAGGAACCGCGCTCTAAAAGCCGTAATTCCATTTAACAATCAGATATGACCTTGAGATTTCTACAATAGTTGAGTCGGGCTTTAAGTGAAATTCTAACTGATTTCCTTCAAATAACGATTTCCAGTTATTTAATCTCCTTCGTAAATTAAACTTCACGTTTTAGCAAAGAAACAAAAAAAAGAAAACGCGGACTGAATTGTCATTTCAAAGTTGCAGCTGCGTACCCATCAGTGCTGACCAGTTTTCTTCTACATCTTTGAGTTTTTAATCGAGTAATGGCGATTGTCATTCGTTTGTTCGTCTTTAATAGGAATCTAATTATTCTGTAATATTTCTTAGTGCTCCTTCAAAACTTCGGGAAAACGAGGAAATGTCCAAATTTTGTAGATGATCTCCAGCCAAAGCAAACTAATGGCTGATAGCAAAGAACAGGTCAGCCAATCAGATTGCAGCATTTGCATTAGTGTACAAGTGGAGCCGAGGAACGCGGAAAATGTCTCAAATTAACTTGAATTTGCGCGAACATCACTTTGAGTTTTTGAACGGCTTATGGAAATAATCATTTATTGGATAACTCTATTTGTAGCCAAATATTTTTCAATGTAATTTTTGCATTTACATTTTAACCAAAAATAACTGGAAGATAAAAGGGGGCTGGACTTGCATTCAATCGGGTCTGTAATTATTATTTAACAAATAAAGAGCCTAAGCCGTGTATTACACTGTGATAAAACACAACAGACATTTGAGAACACGAGGAAAATGTAGAAAGCACGAGCCGCAGGCGAGTGTTTTCTACATTTCTCGAGTGTTCTCAAATGACTGGAGTGTTTTATCACAGTGTAATTCACGGCTTAGGCTTCTTCATTTGCTTTATGATCTAGATTTTACGCGCGCAAAACAATAAAACAAGCTTTTTCTATGTTTTATACTCTGATAAAACATAGGTTTTTGACCAATCAGAGCGCGCGCAGGGTCCAATCTATGTTATAATATTTTATAAAAAGTACAGGCACATCGGAAATGAAATTAAAAGCCTACTATTTTAATAAGTCGTATTTCTGTTCAATGTAGACCATTTGGTCGAGTCTTTGATAAAAAAAAGAAAAAGAGGGAAGCAATTCCCTCGGTTTTACAAACCTCGCCAGCCGTTTCTACCTCACAAGCTGATTTCTAACTTTATAGTTATCAGTGGCATCGTATTCCGCATTTTTTCCACACACAGGAGTGAAGAGGATGAGTGAGTGAGTGAGTGAGTGGGTTACATCGTGTTTTGTTCAATTTTACCTTCGATAGTCGAGGGAAGAACTAGTAAGGCTGTGAAGTTTGCGGCCACAGAAAAATGCTTTTGTGCAAACAACCAACCACCTCAGCGAAAGTGTATTTTTTCTGTGAATATCAAGACAAACTGGAGTTGAAAAGGGTTGTTACTTGTGTGACCGCAAAAAATGAAATTGCTTTAAAAGCCACGACATTAACCAGTACCTTAGGGTGCTTTTCTTTAAGAAAATCCAAGATTGGATTCTTAAATCCGAAAGCATTCGAAGATGGATTCTGCGTTTCTTTACTAAACAGATCAGTCCAAGATCTTTCGGATCATGGTGTGTCTTTCGATTTAAGAATCTAATCTTGGATTTTCTTAAAGAAACCCACCCTTAAATATCAAATCGAGTTGTTCAGGATTCGGTCTTTTCAGCGTTAAAAGGAATTTGTGATTGGTATTTGTACTGCGTAAAGCCACGTAATCCAAAAAGTATACTGACTTGGCCAGTAAGAATTCGAACCAGATTGATATAAATAAATGGACAACAACTTCACGGAGGTTTATGTTTGAACAGTGTAAGGCATCACAATAATAAATGAAAATGAACTATTCGAAATATATTTATTCCTTTTCGTTTCCTATAACGGCTGCAATCGACATTCATGAGTCGAACTCAAATATTCCTTGAGAAAAGAAAATACTGTTTGTAATATTTTCCAATTAAAACAATGGCAAGTAACACGCCATTTTCGCATATACATACAGATGTTCTTTAGATGGAGATGCTTGGCCTCATTCGTTCAACTTGCGCAGCAGTAAAAGACTTAATTTCAACTTCCTTAACGAAGTTGAAAGCATTGCTGCAAAACTGGCGTATTGAATTTCATTAAAAAACCCAACAACACCTGTAAATATTAGTTTTTTGCTTACCATGATTTCTTTTTCTGTCAAGAACTACATTCTTCCGCCACGGAAGACTTGACCATTGAATTCACGTGAAAATCATATTAATGCGGTTACAAAGAATAAACACTAAGCTCTAAATAAACCATTCCAGTATAAAATAAGTTTTTCTTTGCTCTTGCCTCCGTAAAGATCGTTTCGGTGATATCCAGAAACTTTTGTCCACAACCTTACATTTGCTAATGCAAAATGTGTTTGTATTGTAAATTTACTAATGTTATCTGATTGGACTGTATTGCTTTAATATCAACAGTGTTCAACCAATATCTTAAACAGGTTTTTTTTCGTTTTTCCAGAAACGAAGCAAAAACAGATTAACTGTCAACTCACGTCGAAATTCTCAAAGCAATGATTGACGCCGTTCAAGGACGTTTTAAATTTTACTAAAATTTAATTTCAAAGCAGAGAAAAAGGTTGAATCGTGGGTAAAAAACTTAACCTTCAAACTGTTCAGAATAAGCAATCGCGGAGAAAATTAAACTTTTAGATCAATTAACGTACACTAATTGTGGGTTCGGGATTGTTTACATCTAAATAGAAACTACAAAACAGGCAAGCAATGACTGATTTGCGGATCCTATCTAACCCGGGCCGTACACAAAATGTCTGTAATACGACTCCAATGATCTTTGAATAGATTCAACAATAAAAGTATTTTTGTCATTTGCACGACATTGCTACAAGTAGTGGGTGTGCAAATTTGTACAAAGATGCACATTATATCAAACGCCTGACACCTTTCCTCGACAAAGGACTCAAATCGAGCAAAGAGCTTAGCCTTTTCTCAAAAGTACTACGTTTTGTTTCGTTTCTTCATTGTTTCACCGTGTTAATAACTGTATTTAAGAGCTACCATGCTTGCTGCATATTCTAGTCTAATGGTGGTACAGTTCTTGCCGAAATGTAACTTCTAATCTGCCGATTGTTGTCTGAGTCTCAATACAATGAACGTTTTCGGATTATCATTTATTATCTAACTTCTAAATCCTTCACCTGGTACAGGGTTTTGAAATTTGTATTTCCTGGTTCTTTACTCCCATCTCGTCAAGCGCACATTTTTAGACAAGGCAACCAATTTTTGCCCTGACTTTTCCTAAAAATGTCAATTTTTTTCCTGACTCAAATTAAAATTACCCGACCATTTCCTGATCTGTGGCATATACTTTTTATTGCCTCATATGTCGCCTTACATTAAAGAAAAGCGAATAAGTTTTATTCCCTGAATTTGAAAGAAAAATACTTTATTCAAAGTATGGCAAACCACTGGCGATCAAGCATTGTCTTCAATAAAGGTAAATGAACACAAAACTGGCCCCTTTTAAGTTGCCAAGCAGCGGGTCGAGATGGAAAGAATGGCGATAAAAGAACTGAATTTACAAGCGAATGGAGCTTTCAGTTTTCCTCCACAGAATACAAATGAGAGTGTAATTTCTGCTAAGAAATGCTAGTGATCTTTTGGCCGTATAAGTAAGCATTTCAGAATTTTACTGAAGTGCCCGTACAAGTTCTTAATTGGAACTGAATGAGCGCTGAAACTAGCAAGCATTTTACATTAACACCTTACCCATGGCGGGATTTCGTGTGTGTAACCACCTTTTACAACATTTTAAAAAACTGAGATATGCATTTCACTACGCGATCCAGATAAATTCTGTATCTCGAAAAATCTAAGGGACATCAGATCTTAATCGAGCACGCTAAAAGAATCAAGCTTGGTGTAAAGTGTTTTTACAGAGCTAACAAAGAAACATCTTGTTCCCGGCTGCGTGCAAAATTAGCAAACAGCAGACACCTTGCTTTGACAATAATGATAGGGAGTTTAAGAAAACCACGACGGCAAAGACAACGGAAATGTCGCCAAATAAAAGGTTTAATGAGCAGAACAATGGCATTATTATTCTTGGGTTGCCGTCCTCTGCAAAACAACAGCGCGAAATGACCAAATTTTGCGATGTTTCGCGAACGTGAACCACAACGACTATCTTTTTTTAAATCTTTACTTCAACTTTATCTTTGTGTTCTCTATTTAGTTTCGTGATGGTTTTGACAGTGATAAAAAAAGTGATTTTTAGAGTATCGCGAAATCCCTAGATAAAATATAAATCATTTTTAGTCGACGTTATCTTCAGCGAACCCGTCATTGTTATCTGAATACCCTAAAATGCCCCTAAAAGGTTAGTACTAGGCATAACAACACAAGACGTACCTTATAAATGTAAAGCTTGGAAAAGCCAGGCTTTCCTCTGATAAAACTGAAAAATACAGATTCAGAAATCAGGATTAAAATTCATCAAATCTCGGTTATCACCCTGTTTTCCAAACCCCAAACTGAATTATTCAACTCTGCCTTGTCTATGATCTCCAACTGTGTGACTAGTCATGATCACCAAAAAAGTAATTTTCCTCACGGCAAGCGAAAGCACTTAGAGAAGAGACACAGTGGAACACAAGCAAACCAATTGTTTAATCTACACTAGGTCCAGACCAAATGTCTGCTTTTTCGGTAATCAGAGTAAATGCCAGGAAAGCATAAAATATTTTTTTCAGCTACACAATGATCAAGCTTTTTTAAAAAAATGTAATATAATAGTTTATATTTGCAAGGGATATTTGCAATGACGAATAGCTAGAACCAATATAACGTGTCTGCTTTTTCTGCAATAAATAAATGCTACAAAGCCTTTTTTACAACTACATAATAAATCCTTTTGAAAAAAATATAATATGTTAGTTAATATTCATCAGGGAATATTTGCATAGACTGGGTAGCTAGCTAGAAATACTAAAAGGTGGCTGAATCTAAGTAGTTTAATATTCAAGAAGAAAAGGCAAATTTTGCATATTTAAGCTTTAGTTCTCAATTTTGAAAGGAATGGGCCAAAAACTATTTTACCTTGTAACTAGCTGCTATGTATTTTGCTTTGATTCCACGAAATTTGATATCGGCTTCCTTGAAGATTACACTATTTGCTTTTATGAACTTCAGAGCAATGGGCTAGACCCAACTGACATCCAACAATGTGATTTGAAAGGAATGGAAAAAAATTTCTTATCTAGTAACTAGCTGTTATTTCGCTTTGATTCCACGAAATTTGATCTCGGCTTCTTTAGAGATTACACTGTTTGCCTTTATGCAATAAGGTGAAAACTTGATAAATAGGTCTTAAAATAATACTTATTATTCGTTTATTCGCTTATTATTCAAACCTCTTGGCAAAGTCAGCCCGGAGCAAAATTACCACGAAAAGAGAGAAACTAGCTAAAACATTAATTTAGAACTGCTTTGTTTCTGCAATTATTTTTACTGGGTTGAGAGGTATAGTAAATGAAATTCACAAAGGAACGGAAAAGAAAATTGAAAATTATTAAGTTTTGTTTATGTATACTTAAAAAACAGGATTTTCATTAAAATTTTCCATCAGACTGTCTGGAACGGAATAAGAATTCTAACAGAAGACAGCTGTTGCTTGGGGATAGCTTTTAAATTTCGCTTCAAAAGTAACTACTCTCACGAATAGTATGAGCTGGGCACATTATAATAAAGATTAATTCACATTGTTATTTAAACAGGCCACAAAGGTTCTGGCTTAATGGTGCAATGTCAAACTGCTAAGACATTCATTTCATAAGCACAAGTTATGATTTAAGGTGGCATGTTTTTCGTGCTATGCATTCGGGGTACCTGTAATATTACAGTAACCATCTGCTGCCATTGAAGACTTCTGAATTTGCTGAGGAAGCTAACTTGCTGTGAAATGCGGGGCTTGGCAATCCCGAAATAACAAACAGACAAACAAAAGTCGTTAAGTTATAAATTGTAATATGCTGAAAAGGCCCTGTTCGGACATCGTGCTTTTGTCAAGCCGAAATAAATTTTAATGAGGCTCCGCTTAAACATAGCAGAAACACGACTCATTTAATAACGAAAATAATTTAAAAAATTACTGAAGCAACGTAACCATTCTCCTCGTAACTCCTTGTGAAAACGCAATCCCACCAGACGTACATTAAAATAATTTATGAGTTTTGTTTGGCCAGGCAGAAGCACGACGTTTGAATCGCTGTCGAGCCACAGTAGTGTAGCACGGCAGAACTCGTGAACTTAATTGCTTACCGAGCTTAATTTAAAAGTTTGATTCAGACGACGGTACTTTGCCGTGCTTTTGTCGAACTTAATTGCCGTATTTACTAGGTCTGAACTGCGCGTTAAGCGGCCTTCACACGGTAAACTTAAGTTGGCAAACTCGTGTTGGAAAACTTCAAAAAGTTGGCAAACTCTTTCCTTCACACGGCAAACTCGTGGCAAATAACAAATACGGCAATTTCCAACATGGCCGCGTTTTAGTGCAGTTTCAATCACGTACAACAGTGAAACAGAAGATAAGAAGAGAAGATCCAGAAAGCGGTGGAGAATTAGAAAGGTTTGGACAAAACCAAGTTTGTACGCGCGCTTCTTCGTTTTGTTTTGTTTGTTTTTAGTATCTTTGTAGGCTATAGATGAAACGTCCCGAACAGCCGGACAATTGTGAACCGCTTTGATATTAAATTTAAAAAGTGTTGACTCGCATCCCCCATTTTGTGAAGTGTCACACAAATAAATCACGTGAATATAGCTCGTTTTGAATGGTTGAAAATTACCAACACATGTTGGCCAACCGTTCACACGTCATATACGAGTTGACCAACACGAAAAAGTTGGCGAAAAAGTTGGCGAGAATAGAGGCAAGTTCTATCTCGTGTTGGCAAACTCAAGTTGATGTGTGTGAACGGCACAAAAACAGTCGGCAAACAAGTTGGCAAACTGTTGGCGACAGATAGAACTTGCCTCTATTCTCGCCAACTTTTTCGCCAACTTTTTCGTGTTGGTCAACTCGTATATGACGTGTGAACGGTTGGCCAACATGTGTTGGTAATTTTCAACCATTCAAAACGAGCTATATTCACGTGATTTATTTGTGTGACACTTCACAAAATGGGGGATGCGAGTCAACACTTTTTAAATTTAATATCAAAGCGGTTCACAATTGTCCGGCTGTTCGGGACGTTTCATCTATAGCCTACAAAGATACTAAAAACAAACAAAACAAAACGAAGAAGCGCGCGTACAAACTTGGTTTTGTCCAAACCTTTCTAATTCTCCACCGCTTTCTGGATCTTCTCTTCTTATCTTCTGTTTCACTGTTGTACGTGATTGAAACTGCACTAAAACGCGGCCATGTTGGAAATTGCCGTATTTGTTATTTGCCACGAGTTTGCCGTGTGAAGGAAAGAGTTTGCCAACTTTTTGAAGTTTTCCAACACGAGTTTGCCAACTTAAGTTTACCGTGTGAAGGCCGCTTAACGCGCAGTTCAGACCTAGTAAATACGGCAATTAAGTTCGACAAAAGCACGGCAAAGTACCGTCGTCTGAATCAAACTTTTAAATTAAGCTCGGTAAGCAATTAAGTTCACGAGTTCTGCCGTGCTACACTACTGTGGCTCGACAGCGATTCAAACGTCGTGCTTCTGCCTGGCCAAACAAAACTCATAAATTATTTTAATGTACGTCTGGTGGGATTGCGTTTTCACAAGGAGTTACGAGGAGAATGGTTACGTTGCTTCAGTAATTTTTTAAATTATTTTCGTTATTAAATGAGTCGTGTTTCTGCTATGTTTAAGCGGAGCCTCATTAAAATTTATTTCGGCTTGACAAAAGCACGATGTCCGAACAGGGCCTTTTCAGCATATTACAATTTATAACTTAACGACTTTTGTTTGTCTGTTTGTTATTTCGGGATTGCCAAGCCCCGCATTTCACAGCAAGTTAGCTTCCTCAGCAAATTCAGAAGTCTTCAATGGCAGCAGATGGTTACTGTAATATTACAGGTACCCCGAATGCATAGCACGAAAAACATGCCACCTTAAATCATAACTTGTGCTTATGAAATGAATGTCTTAGCAGTTTGACATTGCACCATTAAGCCAGAACCTTTGTGGCCTGTTTAAATAACAATGTGAATTAATCTTTATTATAATGTGCCCAGCTCATACTATTCGTGAGAGTAGTTACTTTTGAAGCGAAATTTAAAAGCTATCCCCAAGCAACAGCTGTCTTCTGTTAGAATTCTTATTCCGTTCCAGACAGTCTGATGGAAAATTTTAATGAAAATCCTGTTTTTTAAGTATACATAAACAAAACTTAATAATTTTCAATTTTCTTTTCCGTTCCTTTGTGAATTTCATTTACTATACCTCTCAACCCAGTAAAAATAATTGCAGAAACAAAGCAGTTCTAAATTAATGTTTTAGCTAGTTTCTCTCTTTTTCGTGGTAATTTTGCTCCGGGCTGACTTTGCCAAGAGGTTTGAATAATAAGCGAATAAACGAATAATAAGTATTATTTTAAGACCTATTTATCAAGTTTTCACCTTATTGCATAAAGGCAAACAGTGTAATCTCTAAAGAAGCCGAGATCAAATTTCGTGGAATCAAAGCGAAATAACAGCTAGTTACTAGATAAGAAATTTTTTTCCATTCCTTTCAAATCACATTGTTGGATGTCAGTTGGGTCTAGCCCATTGCTCTGAAGTTCATAAAAGCAAATAGTGTAATCTTCAAGGAAGCCGATATCAAATTTCGTGGAATCAAAGCAAAATACATAGCAGCTAGTTACAAGGTAAAATAGTTTTTGGCCCATTCCTTTCAAAATTGAGAACTAAAGCTTAAATATGCAAAATTTGCCTTTTCTTCTTGAATATTAAACTACTTAGATTCAGCCACCTTTTAGTATTTCTAGCTAGCTACCCAGTCTATGCAAATATTCCCTGATGAATATTAACTAACATATTATATTTTTTTCAAAAGGATTTATTATGTAGTTGTAAAAAAGGCTTTGTAGCATTTATTTATTGCAGAAAAAGCAGACACGTTATATTGGTTCTAGCTATTCGTCATTGCAAATATCCCTTGCAAATATAAACTATTATATTACATTTTTTTAAAAAAGCTTGATCATTGTGTAGCTGAAAAAAATATTTTATGCTTTCCTGGCATTTACTCTGATTACCGAAAAAGCAGACATTTGGTCTGGACCTAGTGTAGATTAAACAATTGGTTTGCTTGTGTTCCACTGTGTCTCTTCTCTAAGTGCTTTCGCTTGCCGTGAGGAAAATTACTTTTTTGGTGATCATGACTAGTCACACAGTTGGAGATCATAGACAAGGCAGAGTTGAATAATTCAGTTTGGGGTTTGGAAAACAGGGTGATAACCGAGATTTGATGAATTTTAATCCTGATTTCTGAATCTGTATTTTTCAGTTTTATCAGAGGAAAGCCTGGCTTTTCCAAGCTTTACATTTATAAGGTACGTCTTGTGTTGTTATGCCTAGTACTAACCTTTTAGGGGCATTTTAGGGTATTCAGATAACAATGACGGGTTCGCTGAAGATAACGTCGACTAAAAATGATTTATATTTTATCTAGGGATTTCGCGATACTCTAAAAATCACTTTTTTTATCACTGTCAAAACCATCACGAAACTAAATAGAGAACACAAAGATAAAGTTGAAGTAAAGATTTAAAAAAGATAGTCGTTGTGGTTCACGTTCGCGAAACATCGCAAAATTTGGTCATTTCGCGCTGTTGTTTTGCAGAGGACGGCAACCCAAGAATAATAATGCCATTGTTCTGCTCATTAAACCTTTTATTTGGCGACATTTCCGTTGTCTTTGCCGTCGTGGTTTTCTTAAACTCCCTATCATTATTGTCAAAGCAAGGTGTCTGCTGTTTGCTAATTTTGCACGCAGCCGGGAACAAGATGTTTCTTTGTTAGCTCTGTAAAAACACTTTACACCAAGCTTGATTCTTTTAGCGTGCTCGATTAAGATCTGATGTCCCTTAGATTTTTCGAGATACAGAATTTATCTGGATCGCGTAGTGAAATGCATATCTCAGTTTTTTAAAATGTTGTAAAAGGTGGTTACACACACGAAATCCCGCCATGGGTAAGGTGTTAATGTAAAATGCTGAAAAGGCCTGTTCGGACATCGTGCTTTTGTCAAGCCGAAATAAATTTTAATGAGGCTCCGCTTAAACATAGCAGAAACACGACTCATTTAATAACGAAAATAATTTAAAAAATTACTGAAGCAACGTAACCATTCTCCTCGTAACTCCTTGTGAAAACGCAATCCCACCAGACGTACATTAAAATAATTTATGAGTTTTGTTTGGCCAGGCAGAAGCACGACGTTTGAATCGCTGTCGAGCCACAGTAGTGTAGCACGGCAGAACTCGTGAACTTAATTGCTTACCGAGCTTAATTTAAAAGTTTGATTCAGACGACGGTACTTTGCCGTGCTTTTGTCGAACTTAATTGCCGTATTTACTAGGTCTGAACTGCGCGTTAAGCGGCCTTCACACGGTAAACTTAAGTTGGCAAACTCGTGTTGGAAAACTTCAAAAAGTTGGCAAACTCTTTCCTTCACACGGCAAACTCGTGGCAAATAACAAATACGGCAATTTCCAACATGGCCGCGTTTTAGTGCAGTTTCAATCACGTACAACAGTGAAACAGAAGATAAGAAGAGAAGATCCAGAAAGCGGTGGAGAATTAGAAAGGTTTGGACAAAACCAAGTTTGTACGCGCGCTTCTTCGTTTTGTTTTGTTTGTTTTTAGTATCTTTGTAGGCTATAGATGAAACGTCCCGAACAGCCGGACAATTGTGAACCGCTTTGATATTAAATTTAAAAAGTGTTGACTCGCATCCCCCATTTTGTGAAGTGTCACACAAATAAATCACGTGAATATAGCTCGTTTTGAATGGTTGAAAATTACCAACACATGTTGGCCAACCGTTCACACGTCATATACGAGTTGACCAACACGAAAAAGTTGGCGAAAAAGTTGGCGAGAATAGAGGCAAGTTCTATCTGTCGCCAACAGTTTGCCAACTTGTTTGCCGACTGTTTTTGTGCCGTTCACACACATCAACTTGAGTTTGCCAACACGAGTTTGCCAACTTTAGTTTGCCGTGTGAAGGCCGCTTTAGATTCGTAATATATAGATTGAGGCCAGCCTAAAAGCGTAGCTTCTTAGCCGGGTAGTTCAGTGCCCGATTAAGCTAACCCAGGAAAAGGTAGAATTTTGATTTGAGTTTTGTAACTTTGGGGAGACGTTTTCTGTTTTGAGTTTTACAATCGCCATATACCGTCACAAAACAAAGCAGCAAAAAGCATTTGTATAGACTTGAGCTTGCAATATGGTCACGTGATACTGGTCAGCAGATACCTTGTTTTGACAGGTGTCAATTGATCATAACATTGATGTCCAATATCAACGAAGTGCACGGTAAATCAAGGCTGCATGTCTCTGTCAACCTTAACCTGCGATCAGGCGTCCTCTCTTTTTCCCGACACGAAAAGAAAAGGACGCCTGATCGCAGGTTATGTCAACCTATTATTTGGAGTATTGTCGACATGTTGCGCGACTCCGTCGTCGTCGCCGTCGTGCGTACGCGCCCACGAGCAATGCCGGTGGCCATGATAACCATGAGAAAATCAACTCCTGGATTTCCTTTTCTTTCCTATATGAGTATGGGGCTCCGCTTGGCGGCCCGGCCGCCGGAGCTCCGCTTTAAATACAGAATGCACATTCAAATGAAGTGAAACATGCCAGACTCCTTCGTTAAACCCCATTTTTTTTTCTTTAATAAAATCTTCTAGTTTACCTGATCACGATGGGGCATCTGGGTAAGGCTACTAGTGACGTCACTTCGGGAACCGGGCTAAAACACTCAAGAGACTACAAGCTTTTCAAGTGAAAGAACTGAATAATCTGGCATTGCAGTTCGGACTATAGCAACGATTTGGACGGCTTCGATGTATATATATCTATTACGAAGTGCGGGTCGCCGGTCGAGATCGCCGCATTGTATATCATATTTAGGCCGGGATCGACAACTTGCTGGTACTTTTGGGTTTTAAAGATACAAGTAATGACTGAAGAGTTAACGAACAGCTCTTAAAGAGTTCTAAAGATATTTATGAACAAGGAGAGTTAACGAACAGCTCTTAAAGAGTTCTAAAGATATTTATGAACAAGGAGAGTTGGTAATTTGGCTTTAAAGAACATGCAGATTTCGAGTGTCAAATCATTTTTAGATTCAAACATTTTAAATTTCCCGAAATACAAATCTGCGATGCAGTCTTAGTACACTCCTGCCTACTTCTCCAGATCAGTGATTGAAAATAGTTTTAACATACGAGATAAGCAAAGAAAAACAATATCCCAAGGGCTAGGTGAGGTAACTTTTCGCTTCTTGTCGACCGACCACCGTATTTGCATGGCCAACTACTGTATACGAACACAAGATACACAAATTTGCATATTCCAACTGGTAAATCATGGCAAAATCCTTCAACAAGATCTTGAAAGGAGGTTCAGTATAGTATCAGTTATACGAATACATTTCTACTTCACTATTATTTTGAATGAAATGTTCATTTTACGTACGCTAACCCGGGAGTCCTCGACTTAAGTTTGAGTTTCGGGTGACTGACAAGTGCATTCTTCTTGCGGCACAACAATCTGCGTCGGTAGCTACAGAATCGAATCTTAATCGTTTGTTTCTCTTTCCTCGTACATTTATCAATGCTTAATCCAGGTTTGTAATTTCGATATATTTCGTTCCTGATAGACAAAGCCTAAAGAACAAAACAATTCAATATCCGGAATGGCTACTGAGAAACACGGCCGGATTACGACCTCCCAAATATACCCAAAATTGAAATACATAATCAGTTTATCAGTTCGAAGCCTCAACAATGTTATTCGCCTCGTTGTAGAACGTACGTTTCGTTTACTATGGAGGTACCTATGCCACAAGAGCCGAGAATTACTAAAACATTAAGCATCTCGTTAAGCATAACACGGGGCGTGCTTCCAGGTTTGAAATTATTCTTGTTGGAGGGAGAGAAGTTTGGCTGGGTGGAAACTTTTCTATATTGCTTTCCTTTTTCTACGAAAAAGAGTGGTATTTAAACAATTCTTCCTCTCACCACCAGCATAATGCACGCACTGTTTGAACTCTTACCCCCCTTCCACCTTTGTTCTCTATTTAATAGAAATAGTCGCGCCCCCACTGTTAATCCACATTTTGTTTTAAACGAAGTTGACACTGAAGCAGAAACAAGTTGAGCTTTAGCTCATCTACAACAGAAACAAGCCCGTACATCTACTATTCTGTATGATTAATTAACACCGCCAAAAGCATCGGACTAACTCTCGATACTATTTTCTCACTTTTCAAACAACAATTTACTGATAATGTTCAAGTTTTAAGGCCCGGTTTAAACGTCACATTTTACATGCACCGAATCAAATACTAATTTTAGTCGACTCGAATGAGTACGTCCGTCTGATTTGATTTAAAACGTCGCATTTCTTGCCGAATAAAATTGCTGAGCGCTAGCGACGCGTTTTAAATTCCCATTCGAGCAAACATAAATTATTTAACTCAATTTGAATTCGATTCGGCACATGTAAAATACGGCGTTTAAATCAACTGTCGAACTTCGGTCGTATATTCGACTGACTCGCATCGAATTGAAATATATCACATTTAATTTATTTAGACGTCGCATTTTACATGGACTTAATTTAGCAATTCAATTCTGCGACGTTTAAACCGGGCGTTAGTTATACACAATAAGAATTCGACAGAAGTCGCTCGATTGTTGTGACTAATTGGAAATTCATAATCTTTGACATCACAATACTACGTAAAAATAATACACAGAAAAAAACAAAAATTATTTTGAATTACTCTTCTAATATTCTGCGAGCAAAGCTTAACTTTGGCTGTTCGTTAATTATCACACTATTCAGTATCAGGGCAGACGAAACCTGCATGGCAAAGATTTTTAATTTTATTTTTATTTGTTTCTTTTTTATTACTCTCCAGCAAGCTTAAATTCCACCTGGTAGATTCTGGAATCAGGCTCATTTTTGTTCGTCTGTCTATCGGGGTTGAAGTATAATCACTTTGCCAGGTAGGCCCGGGTGATATTTTCATGGAGTTGTTGGGAACATGAAGGATTCCTCGGGGCTGGTGCTTTAAATAGTAACATTTTGTTGAGGTTACGAAATACGTGCACCAGTCAAGCTTGTATTTCGTGTCTTCAAACTATGTTTTAGTCCACATAAGACCAAGCCGGTATAACTTTACAGGGCCCTAGAGCCTAAAACGTGAGACATTTTTTGCGTGGAATTGGGTGGTGGAGAATGGAAACACCGCATACTGAGACGGTTTATTTTGACAAGATAAGCTAGAATCGACCATGAATATTAATTTCTCGTATGTAATAACATAAGGGGCTACGATCCAGATGGTAATTGAAGTAAACACTGAGTCAATTAAGAGATATCCTCTTTACCAAATTCTTTCTAGCTAGACTTTAGAAGAAGCGTATGAAATTCTGTAAATTAAAATATGTATCATAATGTTTCGGAGGTTTCATTTGAAAGAAAAAAATAACAGCAAAGTTTCTCTGAACTCATAATTATAATTCTTATCTCAACAGGATTGAATTCAAATACATTGAAAGGATCGTAACGAGCCAATACAATGAGCCACGTTCACAGCGGATTATGAATACAAACAAACAGCAATTTTTTATTGATTATTTTTGTTAAAATTATAAACAATTGTGTTTCAAACATACCTCCGTTTTGAATGAAACTTTTCAGGATCGGGCTTGTATCCTTCCAGTCAAATGCTTGAAAACTCGGCGTTACGTTGAGCGAATATTTTGTTTAATTCGTAATGCACGTTATAGAGTTCCAACGTCTTTTTTTCTTCGCTTTATCCCATTCATATTTAATAGCGAAAATACTTCAAGTAGATTATTCCAAATAAATATAACAGATACCCAAATTAAGTTCAGACAGACTTTTCGACTCAAACTTAAGGCGCTTAGAGATACATATTCGTCAGGGGCAATATGTTCCTCAGAGTACCGGGACTTGCTACATAATTCAATTGTTACCCGAAAGGTTAACCAGTAAATGTGTTCAACATATACTTGTGTTACCCACGGAAATGAGTCTAAATATTGAAAAAATTGTTCTTGAAAACATTTAAAGCTATCGAAATGCTAATACTGCTTGGAATTTACCTAACTCGTATTTACCTGACAATTCCTGGAAGTGTTTATATTTTATCTTTCAGTCGTCACTGATCACTTTCGTCGGGGCTGTAACATTAGGGTGTCTGGCACCGTCAAATTCATGGCAATATACGGTTGCAACTCTGCCTCTCTGGCGGAATGCCATCCGGTTTTTACGATTCTTCACAGCTGCCTGTTTCAGTTTGTTTACCCGAAGTGTGATCCTTTAAAAATTAATTAAAAGAGCGTTGTTAAATCTTCATTTATAATTGGAGCTTTTGCACGCAACGAAAATATACCGACACAAAAAGCTAATTTTGATCAATAAAACTGGAGAGTAGATTACTAGTAAGCACTCTCAGTGTAAAAGCTAGTTCCACCTGGGAAGCTGCTAAGGCCCGGTTCAACGTCGAACTTTTCATGTACCGAACCTAATGTTGCTATTAAATAGATGAGAAGTTCGACGTATGAATCGATTAGGTGATCGGCAGATTTGTATTCGGGTCGACTGTACCGTCCTATCCGACTGGGCTTGTCGGATAGAACGGCAAAAGATCAGCTTCGGTTCATACGTCGATCTTCTCACGTACCGAATCTAATGCATAAGTTACGCTAATGTATTTGCTGATATAAGAGAGTTTATGATTGGCTAGTGAGCTATCAAAAAAGGTAGTTGTGCATGGAATGGCGCCACCGCAAAAAAATCTAGCCAGTTACTGGAAACGTTTCACATGTTTTTTTTCCCTTCCCGTGGATGCATATACACCTAAAACAAAACGAAACATATAAAAACAAGGCCAGAAATTACAGAACTGATCGAAACTGAAGAATTTTCACCGAAGCATTGAAATACGTTTCTTCAAAATTCAAAACATAGTTACAAAAAACAGTTTTAAGTGTCAGTTAGCTGGCAGATATTGAGTTCGGTACATGAGAAGTTCGACGTATGAATCAACTGCTGAACTTAATTATTCGGGTCGACCCAAATAGGTGTTAGGTTCGGCGCATGAAAAGTTCAAATCAAAGTAAGAATCAAGGTTAGATGTATTTAAAAGGGTGAAAAGTCAATAAATAATAGGAAACAGTGAGCCTTTTAACTGCTTTCCGTATCGGTTTAAAATAAACCAGTGTTATGGTAAACAGTGGCCGATCTACTAGGGGAGGGGCCATGGGGGCGGCCCCGCCTTATTTTGGGTAAAAAAGAAGAAATGACAAAAGAGGAAAAAGCCAGCAGGGCAAGTAAATCAACCCCCCCCCCCACCCCCTCTCCTTAGCTCAAGCTGTGGGTCCGCCACTGGCGAATAAACCAGTGTCAGTAAAAACACTGGTGTTGTGGTATTTAGCAACAATGTGCTTATTGGAGACACTAAATAAACGAGTCTGGTAAACTGAAAAGAGCAAGGAACTCAAGTAACAACTGTGGGAGAATGGCCAGTTGGCTTTTTACATGGTGAATGAAGGAGCTAACTTTTTAAAGAAACTGTGGTGCTGCGTCGGTAGGGAGTATAACAAGATAATTTGGTTTTCTCAACTCAGGCCCCGTCCACACTAATCCGTTTTCAAACGAAAACAGAGCTGTTTTGCCCCGGATACGGCTATCGTTCACACTACAACGCCGAAAACGATCACCGAGAACGGAGCCATTCGAAAACGCTCTCCAGAGTGGAGCGATTTGAGAACGATGCTTTTTGAAAACGCTGTTTTCTAGTATGGACGGAGAAAACGATGCTATCTGAATACGGTGACGTCATCAAAAATAGATACGACCGGGCGCCAGACCACTCGACCATAAGTATCCAAAATGGCACCAACTTCGCGGACCGATATATTGAAATGCGCATGCGTCGAGTTAATTTGAGCATGCGCACTGAGGGTATATAAGCTTTTTCAAAACGGATACGGAATTTTCGCGCGATTTTTTGGGCGACATTTCCTTTACGTTCCGCCACGCTGAATGAGTTCCAAAATTCTGCACATGCTCCCAAGAAATTGTGCTGACCAAAAGCATGAGTAGAATTTTGGTTCAGGACGGCAAATCGTTTACACTTAGCATTTTATCGCACCTGGGGCCCGTTTCTCTAAGCTCCCGGTAATTACCGGGCCCGTCAAGCGGTTTTGTTTTCCATTCCAGATGGGAATTTAAAAGTTTTGAATATTGTACAGTAAAGTTATTAGCTAAAGAAACAAAATGAAGTTTATTAGAGTTCAGAACACACGCTACTTTTCTTGAGATTTTAATTTCAAAATCTGATTTCGGGCCCGTTAAGTTACCGGGTCTTTCGAGAAATGAGCCCCTGGGCTAGATTTTCAGGAACGCGAACCAATTTTATCCGTGCTTAGACTACCTCGCGAGTAGGTCTGAGCACGGGTGAAATTTTGGCTCGGTACGGATAAGGCAAAATCGTTCATACGACAAAATTTACCCATGCCGAGCCATCTTTTTTGGTACGCGAACCTGTTTTATCCGAACCGTGCCAAAAATTCTCTGCCGTGTAAATAACGGCTGTTTCAAAATAAATTTAGGTTTTGGACTAGGGTGCACTGTTTGTTTTGACTTGTCACGTATTGACAGGCATGGCTCGAGTTATCGAGGGTAAAATGTTATAGAAAATGACCTGAAGGGAAACGAAAATTGCTTCGATTTAGAGGAAGATTTGGGTCGTCTACAGAGGGCAAAATCACAGTAAATATATGACAAAAATCCTGCATGGAGTAAATCTATTTTGGTTCGAGTAAGCGCGGGGTTCGAGTTAGCAAGGATTCGAGTTATCGTGAGTCGACTGTATATAATTCGACTGGACCTGGAGGTGTTTCCTATTTATCATGTACTGGCGTGTTTTTAGAGAAAACAATAACTGAATTTCAGCAAACAGAAATCACAAGGCAAACGGATGTTGACTCCTATAAAAGCTTGAATCGCGGGGTAAACCGGTCTTAACCCGTCAGAGCCTCTTACTTGTTCGTCACGCAATCTTGGAAAGAAGTGCGTGACAAGCATTAAGAACGTCCGCGTGGAGGACCTACGTTACTACTGTTATTCAGATAGCCGCATTCTTTATTCTTTCGTGGCGTCTTTCGTGGCGTCTTTCATTTTATGAAAATGGAGCGATCGTATAAATTTAATACAGGGAAAAAATAACAACGGTAGCAATTATTCAATTTAAGAAATACGTTACACCAGTCACACGCGACTTCTTAGAACAACGGTAGCGTGCTGGACGTGTCACAGACTCCTCGATTCCTATTCCGGCGCTGGAAAATGTATATAAAGGTAGAAATTTCGCTGTCGTTTCTTCACGCAATCGTTGCCTCACGGTCCAACAAGCAAAACGATTGCGTGACAAATACCCGCGGGAAAACTCAAAACAACTGCTACAATCGTTTGTTCGATTCTCCCAGATTCTGCAATCGGCACGAATTTCCAGTAGTCACGCACCTCTTCTGAATCTCTAATTTTATTTGCTCCCAGACTCATCCAACTCTATTGTTTTCAGGACTAGGGCCATTGTTTATGTTGTTTATTCTATTGTTTTCTCGGCCAATCCTATTTTAACCTTACGAGAGGTGCGTGGCGCCTCCGAATTTGACTGTACAGCGAAAAACTAGCACAACGCCTACTGAAATAGGAGAAGCACTTCATATTTTCCTTACCTGCTTTTTTTACCTTTCTTCAAATTCAAAGCTTCTAAAAAATAATGACGAAGATTGTTGTACATCTTGATCGCCGGTTAGTCTTCTCAAAAGAAGGCGAGTTCCAAAGATCTTTGTAAGTGAAGCACCTCAATGTCGCTTATTTCATTCTTAGACCACTCTTTCTTATGAGTCTGCTCTGTGAAATCGTACGAGAAGCCACATACCTCGCAGAAACATGCCGATGTAAGACCATGCAAGTTGTTCCCGCCAGAAGCTTTGTTATGCTATCCCCAGGCCCTTTTTCGGAAAGGTGCAACCGCTGATTTACACGTCACGCAACTCGCTATGCCACACAACCTCAAATGTAGTACTTCACATTTCGCATTCATTCAGCAAATTTGCACTATGAAAGGCATAGCGTTGTGATCCGGCCAACAGCCAGGAAAAACTACACCTTCCGTCAGAAGACGAGGCGTGAATACTAGCACGACTTATTGCATAACTAATTATAAACTTGTCACACCTCGCTCAAAGACTCTTTAATAATTCACAAAGCGTCATTGAAATAACAACGGGTACCTTGACATTGAAGAATGCGTTACCATACAGTCTTCGAAATTGATTTGTTTTGACACAAATTTGTAAAACTCTGGATTAAATTTATCGTCGTTAAAGAAGTTAAATGACTTTACGGATTCTCCCATCAAGAAATTAACTTTTGGCAGATCAAAGAATTCCTCAACACTTGACTGCTTGGAGCATGCGTGATTTCGCCGTGGGGATATAAACAAATGGCTATTCATATTCACGACCGCGACAATTGAAGTTATCTTCTGCGTAAAGTTATTTAAACACGTTATAATCCACGTTATGGCGGCAAGAATTGTGCTTTTGACAGGGCTCACTTATATCCTATCGACAACTAGATTCGTGGAGTCGGAGATCTTTACCGCGCTGTCCCATGTGGAACGGTTAATAAATATCGAAATGGAACTCTCCGACGCGCTCGACGATTACCTCTTTGAACAAGAATCGCGGCTCAAGAAATTACGATCTTTTAACGAGGACGTGAAGAAGGCCATGGGCAGAGCGATATCTAACAGAGAGGAATATATTGGACACCCAGTGAACACTTATTTAATGATCAAGCGACTCGTGAAAGAATGGACGCAACACGTGAAATCGATTGAACAGGAAGGCGACGCAGAAGGTAATATATTTGTCACATTGACCATGTCAAGGTACATGTAGAAAACGGCTTCACTAATAGGTCACCTTGAAAAAGAGAAAGGTAATTCAATGAAATCAATATGCTACCAACAGGAATCGATTCAACGAATGGGACTGAAAAAAATGAAGACATTGAAACTCCCCTCATGTTGAAACGTCGGACAGACATTTTTAAAACTCTAACAATGTGGAAAATGTGAGCTGTTTTGTTGTTTAAAAGGGGTATTCCAATGCATTCACAAGTCCCTGAAAATTAACCAAAGTGCATTAGTAGAGAAGAAATCTTTTTGAAAAGAAAAGGAAAGCTTTTGCGTGATTCTTGTTCAACTGAAAAAGCTTGTGATTGATAGAGGAGGTTAATGTGGCGGATCATTACTTCCGGTGAGAAGTAGCAAGAGTTATATTTCGTTTGACATTGCAAACGTTACATTAAAATCGTTAGCATCTTACATATATGTCATCAGTTTATTTACAAATTACTAAAACTTTGTTTTGCTTATGGTCTGTGCACGTAGCTTTGCGTTAGTGTTCAAATTTAAAGCAATTTATCAGTGTAAATACTCCTTCGATGCGATTTAATAACCTTTCCGATTATTTCAAAAGGTTGTTAATTACAAGGTGAGTGTTTTAATCGAAGAGCTACGAAAAACAAACACATTATTTGTCTTAGCTTATATTAAATTTGGGCGACAGAAGTTTTCTTTAGTCTGCAAGCTTCATTTAACGTTGACATTCTCAGACGCAAAGCTTACGGTTATTGAATGTTACAAATTTGGGACATTTCTAAATCATTTCCGCCGATTTCCTAAATGTAAGAAATGAATTGAGGTAGAGTAATAATTAAATATTGCTGCAATTTCCGAAGTCTCAAATGAGAAGTCCTTGATCAAAATTATCTTTTTGACAAACGCTAAAAAGTCCGACGACACCTTAACGTTATGTCACAAATTTCAATTATTGCTACCAATAATGAAGAAACATTTAATAAAATAAAAGCAGCAATATTTCTATTTGCTATTTACGTACTCAAATATGTTTATAAATCGATCGTCGGAAAACGCTTTCTTTATGGAAATGGCAATTTAGGCTTAGTTAATTCTTATTAGGTTCTTATTTCTATGAAGGAGGTATAGTTGTTGAAAACCACAGTCACGCTTGAACGGTTTGAAAAGTTCAGCCTAAATTCTTCAATTCCCTTGATTGTAATCCGTGTCAATCTTCTCCATCCTTAACCACTCAAGTTCCCTTATGGTTTATTATTGTCTCTTTGGTGTTTTTTCTATCTTTGTTAAGTATTATTTTCAGGTTTCCTTCAATTTAACGGTGATTTTGTCGATGGCCAAAACTAACTCAAAATACCGTGACCGGACTGACTGTGCTCCTTAAGGGCCGATTACATGGCGAATTTCAGCCCGGGCTGAAATTTCAGCCCGGTTAACCGGGCTGAAACTTCAGCCCGGCTTCTGAAACAAATCCTCTTAAAATCAAGTTGTCGATTACATGGAGAAGGATTCAGCCCGGGACGCTATTCAGCCCGGGCTGAAAATCCTAGCCCGGTTTGCTCAAACCGGGCTAGGATTTTCAGCCCGGGTAAACGGGCCAGAAAATCTGAGAAAGTCTCATGTAATCGACACGGAATTGCAGCCCGGGCTGAAAAGCAGGAAGCAATATGGCTGCCGCTAGGAAGCAGAAGCGATTTCAGTGGAATTAAGGCAATAAAATAGTGAATCTTATTCATTGTTTCTCTAATTTCAAAGCTCACATAGAGTGTGAGAACATCGACTTCAATGCAGATAAGGTTACACAGTACGAGGCCGTCAGAAAAGCCATGAATTCGACGAGCTTGAAGATATCTTCTCTTTCTTTGCAAATACGTCTTTCTAGCTGAGAGATATGCAGCCAAAGACAGGTTTCGCTTCAGTTCCATCATCTTGTAGGCTGTTACCATCCCAAAAAGCTGAAAATTGAGCGCCGCCAATAGGCCAAACTGCGAGAGAAGCAATGCTCCTATTTTCACGGTTCGTGTTCTCGGTGCCATTTTGATTTTCCTGAGACTCTTCGCGCGCAATTTTATATTTGGTGCCGTGGCTAATATTTCAGCCCGGGCTGAAGTTCGTCATGTAATCGCAACAAAATTTCAGCCCGGTTTGCCGGGTTGAAATTTCAGCCCGGGCTGAAATTCGCCATGTAATCAGGCCCTTAGATACACAGTGTTTGTTCACAAATGTTATGTATGTGAATTTGCTTGCGATATAAATTTGCAGTTCCAAGGTCACATCTCTTAATTAATATAACTGTTTACCATAATTTAACTGTAACCTACATATAATAAAAAATACAAGTTAAAAATGTTACTAGAAGTGCCAAAATCTTAGTAAATGTCCAAACGTTTCGGGACTGTGCCCTTCATCAGTGGAATGTTCGTTCATTTCCTGGTATTTAATTTAAAATTTGAAAGTTGCGTTGTGCACGCGCGCGCGAACTTCAAATAAAATGAAAATCAGCACTGAGGCCGCTTGACCTGCTTGACCTGCTTGATCGTGCTTTGCTTAACAGGTTCTTATACTTTGGGGTTTTAAAATGGCAAATTTCTACCAACGTTCTTAAACCACTAGGTTCCTAAATGCGGGAATTTACTGTATTCATTAGGATTGATCATTATTCTTGTGCGTGAAAGCGGCACGGAGGTATATTGCAAATGCACCGAGTACTTTCTTGGAGGTTTGTTATCATAAATGTAATGTTTACGTGACAAAATTTCAGGTCTGCTTATTGACAAGCTTGAGAACTATCGCCAGCACTTCCCCGGACAGGATGATTTAGAAGGGGCAATGGCTGCGATCAAGAGACTTCAGGATGTCTACAACCTGAAACCGTTTGACTTCACGGGCGGTAAATACGGTATTCAAACAGCCACAGGATCCTTGTTGACTGCTATGGACGCATTCAAGTTTGGTCGCGGAGCGTTTGTGTCCGAGGACATGGAAAACACTCGGCAATGGATGGCCGAATCACTGAGGTTGCTAGACACGGAGTCTAGTAGCCAGAAAGAGCTGCCGAATCGATTTTCTGTGCTGGATCACCTAGCTTGGTCCTCTTATCAGGTAACTATGGCAACTGAAGATTGTTTGAAAGGAGGTAAAAGTTATAAGCCAGTTCAACACACCCACCTTTAATCCTGCTATGCATTCGATAACAGTGACCCAGTTGTTAAAATTCTCACCGCCGAGAGAGGGCGTATTCTGTCCTAAAGGGGTAATACTCTGTTTTACGTACCTATACATAGCTCTTTAAACTCAAGCTGACTACTGATAACTGATAAAGAAATTTATACTGATTAACATTCCTAGATGTGAGGAGCTTATTATGCCACATCCTTTTCAAGCGTTAGGAAGTTTTAGTGTCAAAGACACATGATGAGAATGGCATCGGTTTACAGAAACATTTTCCTCTTTTTCACACAGCTCGGCGATGTACGAAGTGCTATAAATTACACTTTTGAAGCCCTTAAAGTCGGTAAGCATATCACGTTGTTGTCTTTTTCTCGTAATATTTTACTTGTGCAAGGCTATACTTTTCAACGAGTGGTGGAACCAGAGAATTAACTCTGAAGTGTAAATTATAGTGCTACTTAAACCCATGAATAACCCACTGGGCGTTAGCCCTAGTAAAGGGAAACAGGGAACCACACGAGGCAAAGAAAAAATCTTTTGACCTCGGTGGGAATCGAACCCACGACCTCCGGAATAGATCTACCGTTACTCTGCCGACTGAGCTACAAGGTCGCACAGAGAAAGTCGGGGACGATTTTAGATGGTGAATCGCGGCGAAGAGAAAGTAAGGGTACATATGAATGTTGTGCCGCGTAGCACTGGGAACACAAATAGTGGAACCAGAGAATTAACTCTGAAGTGTAAATTATAGTGCTACTTAAACCCATGAATAACCCACTGGGCGTTAGCCCTAGTAAAGGGAAACAGGGAACCACACGAGGCAAAGAAAAAATCTTTTGACCTCGGTGGGAATCGAACCCACGACCTCCGGAATAGATCTACCGTTACTCTGCCGACTGAGCTACAAGGTCGCATACTTTTCAACGCTTTGACTGCGGATCTTGTCGAAGACTCATTCCACTTGTCACAGTTTTTCAGAACACAGACGACCAAACTGACTGAGAAGACTGCGCTCGAGTGATAATTCATTTAGTGACAAGCTGGTTTTTCCTTGCTCTCGTTGCTTTTCACAGTGTACTAGCGATCTCGTTATCAGCTTACAGTTATGATTCCAATTCTCAGGTACCAGGTACACCCCTGATCTAACCTTTCAAATTAGCTTCTAGTTTAATCTTCTTCTCAACTCTTCGTTACTGTTTTCTTATTTCAGTCCCAGACCATGAACGATCCAAGGTGAACCTTGGCAACTTCAGGGAGTTACTTATGGCAACTGGAGAAGAGAAATCAAAGAAACCAGAGAACAAGGAACGTGAATTCCCTTATCTGGCGGGCAAACTTCCTCAATCAATGCTGAAGAACTTCGACTGGTCTGAGGAGAGACGCATTTTTAAGAGACTTTGTCGAGGAGATTCTATGCCACATGTAAGCCATTAAACAGAAACACTTCAGAAACACAGTAAGAGTAATATTCGCTGTTAACTTGTAGTTAGGTAAGTCATTTGTTATGGCGGGAACGAAGCGCGGCGTCCTGGTGGGTACATCGTTTCAGTCCATGTATACGAATGGAGCGCGTGAAAATTTGAACTGACCAATTAGAACCAACAGGTGGGAAAAACTGACCTGTCGTCAAATGTATGTTAACAGGAAAGGTGAACTAGAGCAACGTTTTTCACTGGATTTGATCATTGAATATTCCGTTATGCAAGGTTAAGTGTTCCAGTGCCTTGTTGGAGTCGTTGTGTTGACCTTAATGTGCATTGTTTCTATGAATACTCTCTACATGGGCTCAAAGGGGTCAATCGGCACCAGCAAATTGTCGGTTAGGATGGGAAAATGCTGATAGTATCCTAGTATCCTATCCATGGGTGGGGTGGGGGAGAGAGGTGAAGGTAGGTAGTAATACATCTGGTCGCCTTATGCTTCAGAGACAAAAGACAAAATAGAAGTTGGCTTCTTTGTACTGATCAAGATTAGCATAGCCAGCTGGCTTTTTGTTGCTCCCCTTCCAGAGCAAAGTTTGAGAATTCAGTTCACGATTTAAGGTGTTAGTGGTTACAATTGTCAACATTTCAGATCTCTGACTGTGACGTACACGATTCGAAGATCGACTTTGGTTAGAGTCTATATTTACAGAATATACTTTTTAAAGTACATATCTATATATCTCACTTCTGTTTTCAGAATGGACTCCTGTTAGTCCGGCTTAGAGTTTGGTCACTTTCCAGAAGGGGATTGAGACCTAAATATAAGGAAGAGCCCCATAAGTTTCAAGGCCCTTTGGCTCTTAAATTAAGGTAGAGGCCAAAGTAGTTTTGGGTCTGCGGGCCTTTTGAATAAGTGGATTAATGGACCGGGCCCTTCCACTAGATCCCAACTGCTTCCTACTAATTCTGGAGTTTCCTATTCCCAATCTTCCTTTACTGGTGATGGTTGCAGACTCAAGGTGTGCCAAACGTACCTCACTTGCTTCCGTTTTCTGTGTTCTTTACATCAGGCGCCTCAAAGCCCAGAGAGACTCAGGTGCTATTATAAGACAGGTCATCCTCTCTGTACCATTAAACGGTGTCCCATCGAGGTGGTCTTTACAAACCCGGACATCATGATCCTACGCAATATAATGAGTGATGCTGAAATCGATAAAGTTATAAAGATATCAAAACCTTTGGTAAGGCGGATGCTCTTTTACTTAACATTTAATTCTCTTCTAGAGTTACTCGGCGGAACTTGTTGGATGACAGACAAAAGTGGAGTTGGAAAGTAGTGTTTTGAAGAAAAAAATTCAACTCCTTTATAATCATGTCAATATATTTTTTCAGCTCAACAGAGCAACTGTTCATAACCCAATCACAGGACAGCTGGAGTTTGCGCACTACAGAATAAGTAAAAAGTACGTAAGTACAGGGAAAAATCAATTAAAATAGCAACTGAAAGCTTTCATATTAAAAAAACCGCATTATTCTAAGAAAAAGAAAATCGAACAATTATAATCGAGTGGTGTTATTCTCAAAAACATGTTTTTAGCAAATGACTGAACGGATGCCTTAACAATTGCGCACTGAATTACAGAGGAGAGACCTACAAATGTTTCACTTTATTACAAACCATTTTATTTGACGTTCTGATTAATTTACTTCATATGACGTCTATGAGAGTCTAAATGGGTTTAACTCAGAGGGCCCAGGGTCCTTTTTTGATTGTTGCTGCCGCAGCGAGTGAGCCTGAAGCGAACGAGCGAGGCAGCTCTCTAATCAGCAGAAGATTACATTATAGGGGCTTGCAATTACTTTTTCTTACCAAACGCAAGGAATTGTGGTTATGCGCAAATGGGAGATTTAGGATGCGCAGTGGTATGCGCAAGGAATTGTGGTTATGAGCGAACAGAAATATTTTAGGATGCACAGTGATATGGCGTAAGGAATTGTGGTTATGCGCCAATGGATGATTTAGGATGCGCAGTGAACCATGTGCTTGCTCGTTTCTTAAAGCAGTGCCAAATTGTGGTGTGTAAATTGTATGCATCAACTTCATGCATCATGACGAATCGATGACAGCTTAAAATGATAATAATAATAATAATAATAATAATAATAATAATAATAATAATAATAATAATAATAATAATAATAATAATAATTATAAGGTAAGGCGAATCAAGTTCTAGAGGCCATGCAAAAGGCAGTTTTGTCGTCATCCCTAAATATAGCGAGAACGTTCAAGGTTATGATATGAAGACCTAAGATCAAAGTCTGACTGTCAGCCACGAAGAACGAGAGACATTAGAGACATTTGTATGCTTAGATTATAGTTTTTAGATTCGTAGATATATATATATATTTTATTGTATTCTTATTATTATTATTATTTTTATGCTTAGACTATAGTTTTTTAGATCTGTAGATATGTTTTTTTTTTACTTACTTATTTCTATTAAGTTTCGCTTGTGCGCACAGGTTACGCTTAGCGCCCTGTGTCGCTTTATAACACTGTGCATACAGATAGTTTTACTGCATTATATAATAATAATAATAATAATAATAATAATAATAATAATAATAATAATAATAATAATAATAATAATAATAATAATAATAATAAAAGGTTTATTACACAACACTTCCACATGGTGGCTCTTCGTTTGTGAAAAAAAAAAAAACTAATTATCTAAATAAAAAATTTATGATCTACAAAATATTTTTAAAAACATATATACATCATTCTATACATTATCCTAAGACTACAAAACTAAAAATAAAAAATTGAAATTAACATTTAAACGACTTGTGTAGCGTTATCCCCCGAACACACCAAGTGAGACCAAAATCCTTTATTTACACCACTCAGCGAGACGACGGGCATTCCTCCGACTTTTTCATTTGGGAAGCTTCCGCCCTCCCATCCTTTCCCCCCACGGCCATCTATTACTGCACATGGAAGTGAATATACGGCTACTTTTAGTATCATCAGTATCGTAAGTACTTACTAAGAAGGTAAACACTAACTTTTGAATTTTTTCGTTTTATCTTTTGTTTTTGAAAGTTGCTGGTTAAACGGTGGCCACGATGAGCTCATTGATCGTGTGAACGCACGGATGTCAGCACTGACAGGATTAAATCTGAAAACCGCTGAGGATTTCCAGGTCTTTATTTTGTTTCTTTCTTACTTTCCACTTGCTTTCCATTTCTTTTCCTCCTCTTTGTCAGTAAAGAATCGCAAAGCTGAGAGAATTCTTGCACTCTGATTGGCTATGCAAGGCGATATTCAGCGGGAATTGAAACTTGAAAGCGAAGTTTTCCACGTATCGTAAGACTTCCTAGTAATTAGATACCAATTACATTAGCATCTAATTTGCTCCTATACTTTACAAATATTGCATTGATGTATTTACCAGTTATGCTTCTCTTGTATGATAACTAGAACTTTGCTCAGTTTTTAATTTATTCACTTAATATCATGTTGTAACTAAAGTTTGTTGATGATGGACCCGCCTCAAATAGCAAAATGCGGGTCATCATAAACTTACATTTTTTTGGTCATTGCCTGATTTCAAACCGTGAGGGACTAGGTACGAGTCTGTTAATTATGGGATAAGCAACTATTGATCCCCATAGTCAGAAAGAGCACACTGAGATTCGCAAAATCCCCAAGTTTGGTGTTAATCAGGTAAGTTTTGACTGGGATACAGCGATTTAAAAACTTCAAAATTAGCAAAGAAATAAATGTATGGCCATGGATCCGGACGATGGACAGCGTCCGGATGGCCATACATTTCTTTGTAAAGTTTGACATTTTCAAATGACTGTATCTCAGTCAAAACTAACCTGAGAAACGAGAGAAATTTAAGAGTCCGTGTCGCGCGAACAAACTCGATATAAGTAGCAGATTTAAGTGTATCGCACAATAAACTTCTATTGGTTGATTGATCGATCGATTGATTGACTGAACGATGGATAGTTCGATCGCAATCCGGTAGTCAACGTTGTCTTTCATTGAAATCCTACAAGGCAACTTCGTAACATTTGTTTGCACTGCAGCAAAATAAATCTATATATGCTCCAAACTTTCGGGAAAATAAAAGCTTCTTATATTCTTTAACTAAAACTGTCGATCGCTTGTCCCTAAAAAATGCTTGCAGTTGTCGTTTTAAAGCAACAGAGGTGGAAATCAACAGACGTTGGCACAGCGAACTGATTATTATTTGCATAGAATAACCACAAATGACGAGATTTGAAAACCGATCTTGCTCTTAAACGAAAACAATGATCTGTGATGTTTTGAAGCGATTAAGTATCGTATTTTCAATGTTAAGTTCATTCCAGCTTAAGCTGCTAACACTAATCTTCTTCAAACCTTTACCTGGCAACGTTGAATGTTGTAAGTTCGGATGCGAGCTCGAGTTCGTCTCGGTCGAAGAGTGAAAAAGGAAGTGCTTCATCTCATGGATCGAACTTGCAATAGAAGTTGTAAAAACCAATTACGGCCTGCCAACTACCACCAATCCGCCGTTTAAATAATACAAAGCTTGTTAGAACAATTAAAAAACGTAGCGGCTTCGCCGACCACGAGGTTCAAATTATGTTTCTCATTTAGCTTCATTTCTATTCGCTGGCGCCTCCTGACAGTCATGACGTTGAAATTGAAACGTTTACCCTTTATCTGATTTAGGCTGTGAGGTGCAAGGAAAATTCGTTGCCTAACTCATGAGTGATTTCCGAGTTAAATTGCCCTTGAAAAGCTAATAGTGTTTTTCTTTTTTGCGTGAAATTTGACGAACAATACCCTTGCCTGGTTATGTGCTTGTAAAATACATTGTCTGGCTCATTGTCATTTTTTTGTCTAAAAAGCCAACCAATGACTATTTGTAGTCTCTAGAAATGCTAGTCTTGGACCTTGCTAGTTTACGTTGTTACGTTTGCAGCACTTTTCATTCTTGTTTTCTTGAAAAGACTGGGAGTATCGTTGGTAGTTTTCAATACCGATATTTGTAAGTTCTTGTGTGTCTTTCAATCAGTCTAATTTAATTATAATTAGTTAAAATTATTTTGATCTACTGTTTGCCAGGTTCAAAATTATGGATTGGCAGGACACTACGATCCCCACTTCGACTTTTCAAGGGTATGAGGCTTTTCTGGTAAACCTCTACTGCGATTGCGTTGCTAGAATTATACTGTTGCTGTCATCTTTCTTTAACATGCCCAGTCTTTCCGCGTTTTCTTTTTAGGATCTTGAAAATTCGACATTGGGTCGACTTGGGACCGGAAACAGGATAGCTACAGTTCTTCTCTACGTATGTGATTCCCTGTGCTTTTTGTCACTTAATTTCAACCTCGCTCTTAGGGTCTCCCATTTTACCGCTCTAGAAGATAAGCGACCCTGGGAGCGAGGGCGAGAAGATGAGAGACCTTGAGAACGAGGTTGACTCAATTTTAATACGTCGCTAATATAAAACTGCAATCGCTTTTCAGTTAGCAGAAACTTGTCATCCGAGGGCCTATTACAATCTACAAATGTTGTTTGGTCTCTTATCGTGAACGTAATTTAGCTAATTTTGGACAAGTGAAACTACAAAGCTTTGACCTCAAAAGTTTGCTTTAAAGAAGCCCCGACTTTTCATGACCTGTAGTCCACTAAGCTCACAGAATTCAGTTCTTGCTAGAATTGGTAGCCTTAAGTAAGTGCACCGAAAGTTTTCCTTACGGAATTGTACTTCTACTGACATTCACAGATGACTGATGTGGAGGCCGGTGGGGCGACTGTGTTCCCAGTATGTGGGTGCCAGAGTAATGCCTAAAAAGGTAGGAAAACATATTCACAGGTAATCTGTTCATCTATGATGAATGTGAACTTCATTTGGTGCCCCACTTCAAGGCAAGATCGATATGAAGGTTCCCCTTTCTGTTGATCATGAATTTTCTAAACTTCTTTTTGGAGAATTTGGTTCTAGACCTAGACATTATTCTGATAAGATAGTCTAAATTTGTTAATTTGTTATCAAAAAGGATTTAGCATATTTTATCTCTAGGGAAGCAAGAATATAGGGTGGGCAATTCAACGTAATAATTCCTGAGGCTCTGGTCACTTCATTCGAACATCGTCCTCAATTTTCGGCACGTTTTAAACTCATCGTTGGGACGAAAGAGTACAAGTGCAGAAGTCACAAGTTTTGGAGAAACCGGGAGTGGTTTTAATATATTAAAAAAATTGTAACCCTTAAAGCCTCGACGAAGATTTGAATAGATTGACATCTGTCCCCACCCTCCCCCTACTAAACCAACAAAAGGTTGGCCTGGGTGTGGATCAGAAGTCTGTACGCTTCAATTACGTCTTATTCTCTTGCTAGGGTGACGCTGTGTTCTGGCACAATCTTCTGCAATCAGGCGAAGGTGATTTCAGAACACGTCACGCTGGATGTCCTGTTCTAAAAGGCTGGAAATGGGGTAAGTTGCTTCAGACATTTAATGCTCTTTATCCCGAGTTCGACTTATAAGTACTTAGCACTGTTTTCTTTATTTTCCCTTGGGAGAAGTTGGTTTGAGTCAAACGCATCCACCCGCGTTCAACTGGTCTTTCATTTCTACGACATGCTAGCCTCTTACGTTCTTCACGTAATCTTTTTTTCCAAACGTGCGTGACAAACCAAAAAGCGGAAACATTAAAGGACTTTATAAGAGGCTAATTTTAACAGAGGCAAGAGCCCCTGTGGATTTGTGACGTCATAAATTTGCATTTTCGGTTACATTTAACCCAGAAAAGTAAATTATTTTTGTTTATTCAATCAAGAGCATACGAGCTAGGACCTTTTTAGGACTCTATCTAAACAACGACATCTAAACAGCGATCTGTAACAACTTGACTGCGAAAGTTTCAGTTAAATGCATTGAATGCTTCGAACATGTGCTTCTTTGAAGTTGACAGATTTTATATGCTTATTTAGCATATTTCGCAATTTGCAAGATCACAATTTTGATGGAGATACAGTTGACACATTTTAATGGCCTCTTAATTAATTATGCTCTATTAAAAAAGCGAGGTCTTGTCATAGTCGAGACTGTGTGCAGTGATCAACTTGACAACCTGTTTTATATTTCTATAACATGCATATAAAGTCATCGTTCGCTGGCGAACGATAATTTAAAAAACAAACGTAAAAGGGTTAACATGAAATAACCGCGTTTGAAGCGGGAAACCAGCTTAATGCAGGCGCGCTCAGCCAATCAGCATCAAGTAATCATGCCCTCCTCATCATCAAAAGTGCCCTCGTGATTAACAAAAATGCCCTCTGTCTCAGCCAAACAGCATTCAGTAATTTGCCCCGTATGTGATAAATGATAAAAGTGACTATGCCCCAAGATACGTGCGAACAGAACTAATTTACTGTAGTGAGCTCTGTGAAGTTAATTTGTAGACATTGGTCCACTTGTTGCAAGATCGATGATATATCTGCAAAATGAGGCAGCAAAGCTAGATTTGGTCACTAGACGAGTAGTCAAAGTACCAACTAACATCTTGACTGACTTTTTCCTTTCTATAAAAATTTTGGTATTTGGTACACGAAGCGGCTTTATAGAGTCGATGGCCACACTTAAGCTGCCATAGTCACATGCACGCATTGCATACCTGTTTCGTATCTAAGGTGGCGTTTACATTCTTTTTCAGTTTCCAACAAGTGGATTCATGAGTATGGAAACGAATTTAGGAGGCCATGTTCACTGTCACCGGAAGTGTGAACTCTGAGGGATCTCTGAAAGGATTCATTTGCTAGTATTGGATTAACAGGACAGGAGAATTCCCTTTAAACTCTCAGAATTTTTTTTGTTGTAAATTATTTCTGCTGGTCAGGTTTAAAGAAAGAAAATCTTAGCGCAGACTTTACTTCACGGAGCGTAGAAAGTAAATGTTGGTCTTTACACTGTAGAAAGTTTTATCCGACTTCTAAAGAGTTTTGCATAAAAAAAGTTGGAGATCTAGAGTGACATTGATCATATTTGCCTATCAGTAAGGTGGATAATGCGTAGTGAGAACCGCTTCATGTAGCTAATCGCTTACATTGACATAAACACATAAATTGTAGCTGAAAGAGTAATAAGTTCACGAGTTATTGTTACGTTTTAATTCATTTAGTATTGAATGCTATAATGCTAATCAGTAGGCAGTCTTAGGCTCTCAGATTGCCAGGGCCGGATTGGACAAGATTTGTCGTGGAAAGAGCGAAATAAAAGGAAGAAAAACAGCAATAAACAAGCTTGTCAGTAGGGACTTTCTGAATTCATGTATCACGTGGTTCTTCCCTAGTTTTTCGTAATCCTCTATGAAGTAGGAACAGCCACTCAATCCACCCGGCAGTCTGCAATATGTTGCGATCTCATCAAGAACGGTCTGGATTACGTGGTAATAAATGTAGACCTCTTACCAACCGATTTCTCGAGGTCCGTACTGTAAGTTGTGGACCGAGTTTTTTATTGACCGCGCGCTTCGCGCTTGAGCCATAAGTCAAAGGGGAGAAAGCGAGGATCCGTAACTTACAGTACAAACTCAGAGGACGTCAGTAAGATATTTAATATATCTCTCGCGTGTGTCTGAGAGGTTTACGACTTCATATTGATGCGAAACGGTTTCAAGTTACTGACGCATGCACATTGAAAGCAAAAAAAGTCAAATTCAAATCGTTAAGTCGTTAGCACGTTTTAATACACAATAAAGGGTAAAAGAAAGTCTTACACTTTTAATTGCTATAAAAGATAAGAGTTTCTGGTTAACATTTCTACTGTTATTAGTTTTGTTGAATTATTTGTTTGCTTTTTTGCGATAGTTTTTCCGTTGACGCTGCAACTTTATACTGCAAACCTAAGTACACACTTTTCTTCTCGGCGATATTTCTGTTGTCTCCGTTTAAATGAATAGAAACCCCTAGTCTAGACTGTATTTAAATAAATGTGATATCATCTCATAAAATACGAAATGGACGTCCAAGCGATAACATACAAGGAGGACGTCTGTAAAGGTGCACACGAAAAGCAATATGAAGTATCATAATTATTCACCTGGTAGTCGATAAGCTTAAAATAATCAAGTACTCCGATAAAAATGAAACATCAGAAAATATATTATTAGCATTTCACCTGAAATGAAAAAAAAGTCCGTTGCAAGAATTATTTCTTACTATATCAGTTAATTTAAAACAATTTATATTTTGTCTCAACGTGATACCAGTTGGGTTGCTATGGGAAAGTATAGTAGAAACAGATTTTCTGTCATCTTCTGTCGAGAACGCCCGGCACCCTGTGTCTGTTGTCATTCAACTGAAATGATCGTTGCTTAAACAGGATAAATAAGAATATTTTTAAGTCAATTTTTTTTTAAGCTTTTCGAATTCACGATCAGCTAAGCCGATATACGAAATTAAACTCGAATGATTTCTCTGAAATGTCAAGAGCAGGCCTTTGAATTATCTAGCAGATGATATCTCTTACTCTCATTTCCTGGTGAGGTGCTTCTGGTTCAAAAAGTTTCAGAAAGGTGAGTGAGGCAAACATTTATTTGTTGAAAGTTCATTTGGTGGGTTTCCTTGCGGTATATTTTATATTTTATACCTCGCTGGACCTAGTAATGTATCGCAAAAATTGTTGACAGTATTGACATTTTTTTTCCTTTCGTGTTCAAAAATAAAACGAGCCAGTACAAGGGGTGGCCTGCTGTTTTTGCCTAAATTACAACTTGGCTTTCTGCTAAGTTGAGTTCAAACATATCTTTCTCTTTTAGGAAAATATCGATATCGGATCCAAATACATCCTTTTAGTTAGTAATTTTTCCAAGTAAATTTGATTCCGATAAACCGTTACACCAACATTTCAATTTGATGCTGTTCACAGGAGAAAAAAGGCAATAAATTACTACTTTCAAAGACAAAGGCAGAAATGATGTTTGGGTTTTGACTTCACAATTACTTCCAATCCAACGTGCCATATATTTTGCTTGCAGTAAACTAAAGAGCAATATGTTTCCATCAGTCTTTGTATTCTGTGACAAAGGATTTGTTACCGCGCAGTACTGAAGTTGCGAAAAAATCACCTGTCACATATATTAGAATACTGTTTCGTTTAACTTATGTTTTAAGTTTTCTCAGCGGTCAAGAGGCGCCGATCTTCTAAAACCTGAACAAAAACAACGGAAGCTATAAAGACAAAGCTGCAATTTAGCTGAAACATTTGCCAAAATCTGTTTCAACTCATGAAGATATAAAGGGCTGAAAATTCAAGATTCCTCCGCAAAACTAGATAGGCTATTAAAACAGACACAATTAGATGAATAAGTTAAATATTCCAATTGTTGAAAAAGTTATGTTGTGGAAATTTTCTACAATACAAATTGATTTGTTTTGTAACGGATTACTTCTATTTTAAAAAACAGCTTTGACGATTTAAAACATCAACTTTTACCCTAATTAATTGTAAAACTGCGTCTTTTTGTTATGCGCTTTCTAAAGGCATTAAGATATTTTCATTTTGATATATTTCCTCTTACCCGGCTATAAAACTCCTTTTGTTTCAATGACTTCTATTTATATCCAGCTGTACAAAAAATGCATAAATTGCTCTAACGCCATTTAGCATGAGAAAAGCTATTGGCCGGAGTTTTTAAGAGAGCTGTGTTAGTCTCAAAACTTTTCATAAGGGCTTTTGTTAATCTGTTAATTAATACGAACGCAATTGCGTGCCTTCAAATTGATGCAAAGCAACTTGCACGAAAACCGGTGTTCGAGCACGAAACTAAGAAAGCAACATTGATATGTGTTCAATGTTTCTATTGAAGGAAGTAACTAGAACCAAGTTATGGAAATCGCTCTTAGTTGCAGATTTACGAATGTCTTCGAAAGTTATTAATTGTAAGAACGCTTGCGCACGAAATATTGCCAGAATCAAAACAAAGTAGTTTTGACATGACATTTCTTACGTTCATATATATTTTCCTGTTATGTTACAATCTTGATGAAAATCGGTATTTTTTCTTAGATCTAAAGCACGCATAGTTCTGATTTCGTTTCAGAAAGGAATCGTTCCATTCAAACTTTTAATGACAAAGTAACAGTTTTCGTCGCTTAATTAAGTTTCACAAATAAATAACAAAGCATTTCAAATTAATTTCGTAAACAAATTTTTCATCAAAACAACCCCAAATTGTCAGTTTTGTGATCCACAGCATCATTAAGCAACTGAAGCGTTTTTATAAAATATTCTAGCTTAATAAGACATTACAGAAAGGAAAGGATATTTCATCGCGTACAGGTTGGGAGGCAACAGTTTTATTACTGTGGCGTGCGATACTTGATATCAGTACTGTTTGTTATTACTCTACAAGCAGGTTTTTAACTTTTTATTTGTGGATGCATGTGTGACTATTTAATCAAATGAAAGTTATTGAGTAGTACGTTTATATGTTTTTTTACGATAACTGCAGAAATTCACGCGCGCTCATTGGCTAATTTTTATTGTCCATATGCGGGCATACACATGAATTTAAAATTCATGCGACGCGTCAGCAAGCGAGAGCCGGCAATTCGACAATTTGTTATCGTAAAAAACAAATTGATGTCAGTTTTTAATGCGTCTGTCCTGTTATTGATAATGAATTTCGTCATAACATTGTCAAAGTAGTCTGCGGATCCACTCGGCTATCGCCTCGTGGATCCACAGCTACTTTGACAATGTGATGACGAAATTCATGATCAATAACAGGACAGACGCATAAAAAACTGACGTCAATTTGTTAAATGTCTATCACGTTGTACAAGGTGCTTCTAACTCAGTTTTAAGTCTGGGAATGAAACGTAATTGCATAACCATTCATTTTGCAACTCTTATCATTCCAAGATTATTATAACCATCGCCTGTGGGTGATACTCTTTCGTGAGATCGTTACAATAAAGCTTTTAACAGTTTTATGTAAGAATGTTAATTTAGCACTATTAACGTTACCGACTATGCTGAGGTTTTCTTGTGAATGAAACAATTCTGAAATTATGAAACCACCCATATAAAAGTTTTTTTTTATTATTATTAACTTCGTGTAATACTGTTTGTCTTTCAATTAACACTTTGCCAACTTTGTAAGTCCTAAATTGATCCAGTGTGGTTAAAGACTGGTAAATTTTAATAACAAAACATTGTTTGTAAACATATATTTTCACGATGGAAAAATATTAGAAAAAGGACACTTTCGACTCCTGGCTTCACTTTCTATTAAAAAAAAGTTTTTAAAAACGGAATCGATTTGGCCATAAGTCATTGCTGTTTGCTTTATTTTTGTCCTTGGAGATAAAGCGTCCTTCGCCGGAACGTGACGGCATCAGGAACTGCCCATAACGACGTATTTACATTTTTAGCAGGTATGTGTGAATGGCTGTACACCTTCAGTTCTGCACAAGTTCGAACGTTTTATGACTGTCCTATAAAATAGTGCACTGACCAAATCTATCATTTTTTTGAAACAAAACAACAATTTTTTCTAATTATTTTTTTATGTTCGAATGCTCAGTAGTAAAAATCTAAACCATTTTAAAACGCGGCGATCGCACCGTCACTTAAAGAGCTTAATCCGTAATACTGATCAGCTGAAGGCGATAAGGAAAAACTGTTTGCATGTTGTCGTATTTCTTAGTCTAGAACAGAAAACCGCAGCCAAAGTGCTTGAAAAAGATTGAAAGATAAAACAATTTATCAGATTATATCAAAAAACGACAGCACAGTTAGCCTATCTGGTGAAAGTAAAATAAGATATAGTGTTTTATTAGATACTTCTACATTAGTCTTTTAAGCATACTGCAATAACAATTATTCACATGAAAATTAAAAACATTGTTAGTGGGTAGGATTTGGGACCTTCCACGTTTAAGTCATCTGCGTAAACCAGGGTAAAAATAAATAAATTCATTCTTCTTCGAGAAATTCAATAAATAGCTAACTTGTTTTTGAGGCTGAGGCGCCAAAAGTCTGTCGTTGTATGAAAGAGATACACTAATTGGATAAGATCGATCACTATTTTAAAGGGGCTCAGTCACAGTTGAACGGTTTGAAAAGTTTAGCCTAACTTTTCAATTTCGTTATTTGCAATCCGTGTCAATCTTCTCCATCCTTAACCATCCTTTTTCCTTTTGGTTCATTATCTTTGATGTTTTTCTATCTTGCAAAGTATTATTTTCAGGTTTCCTTCAATTTAACGGTAATTTTGTCGATGCTCAAAATAACTCAAACTACCGTGATTGAGCCCCTTTAAGTTCTTTACATTACCGGATGAGGCTTTGATGGCTACAATCCCACTCGCTTACAGAAAATAATCAGAAAGAAAGTTTGTTTTCTAGGATTGATATAGAGAAAAAAAAAACAACAGACTCGGAGAAGATCGAGAATTTGGCTATATTTTTTGTTAATAATTAAACTAAATGCAAATAAAATAATGATACGCGATGGGAAATTTTGAATGGGGCTGTAAATAATGTGTGATAACTTGATTAGTGGAATGAATTGATAACAAAGAATGTCTATCTCTTAAATCTGACTTATATAATCAAGTGATATGCAAAGAGACTGTTGTATTCACTGAGGAGCAAGCTGTATGCACGCAATCCGATAGAAATCAAATCAAACCCCTGTTCAAAAAATAATCTCTTCTTTATTAAAAACGTATGAGATTTCTTCCTTGATAGCACAGGGAACTTGGTGATTCGTATTTACGCACAGAAGCTGTTCATGTACAGTCATTGAATGGTCGTATAAAGTATTGAATAATGAGTGAAAAGTATGAAAGCTTCCCGCAAGATCAAACGCGGTAGCATCTATTTTACCGCCATTTCTAACAGGAAGGAAAATACCCGCGGCACAAGCAAACAGGAAATATCAAAAGTGTATCATTAATTTCTCATGTTACAATATTTAAGGATATTGAACGACACCGACTAAAAGCCCCAAGCGCTTTTTTAGACAATTTTGCTACGAAGAAATTGATTTAAATATTCAATAAAAACCGCATGTCTTGTTTTTAGGCTAAAACGTTAAGACGATAGATCAATAATGTTACACTATTAATTGAAAAATAAAACTTGTCGAGAAACAATTTGATTATTAATTCTTCCTTTCCTCCTTAAATGAAAACGAAAGATCTAGCTCAATTTCTAAATCCTGTCGGTTTCTTTAAAGCTATACTCATTCATTTGTTGCTTTAGCTTTTTTCACGATGATTCCCTCAACCATTGCAATTTATTATATAGACTTCACGATGAAAAGATTTTGTCGTTCACCCCACTGTGATGATGTTATGCCGGTGAAGTATGTTGCGGGAAAAATGCGGTTAAATAAACTCATCTCTCGCAACGCCATTCGAAAAACACAAGCTCACTTTCTTAAGGGAAAAAGCCTTGCATGACCACTTGGGCAACTACGTTTTTCTTATTTTGACTAATTTTAAAACGGAGCTGAGCGCTAATCACCTAAAGCTGCTTTGGCACACATTTTTCAAAAGTTCGGCTTCCAGTATTACCGATCGGCGTGATAATTATCCACATATTATCAATTATTAACCAGAGGTTTTCCTTTATACATTGGATACAGGTTTCTCTTACCACGAGAATATCACCGAATGCAACTTCGACCTTGGCGCGGAGCAGCATCATGCGTGGTTGCCTGCGAAAAACTTCAGAGAGCTATCTATAGCGTAATGGCTATGAGCTGATATACAGCGTATGGCTAATCACAAGTGAAAGTCATTTTGTGTCTTTAGCGGAACGAAGGAGATGGTTTTTGGAACGATTTACAGCCTTGTATTCCTTTTTGTGCTACATCAGGTACACTTTTGTAACTGAAAAAAGCGAATGTATGATAATATTATCAAGAAACGACTTGCTTGTTTGTTAAGTCTTCTCAACCATTTTCTTTACTTTGTTTTTATTTCTAGTGTCTTCGTGTTGCAGACGGGCTAAACATTGCTGGTAAGACTTTCCGTGCAAAATTTGTGTTTAGCATTGAATGTAATACAATTAACATTGTATTTAAAAATTTATTTAGTAAAGCATGAATATTCTTTTGCTATGTTATCGAACTGTTTGAAGATGATTTGGATACTTAAAAACCTGAAATTGCACTTTAAAGTGGATGGCATCTATGATGAATAAATAAAAAATTGTAATGGTCGAGATTTGTTACAGTTTGGAGAATTTCTTAATATTGTCGCGTTTAAATCTAAGTTACATGTAAAGACGCCATGCCGGTAACCGTGCATGGCATTCTTTTTACCGTGTGGAAAGTTAATCTTCACACTAATTCTAGTGACCTAAAACTCAATATTTTGTCTCTTGAACCGTAAGCTGTAGCACCATCTGAAATCCAGTTTGAGCTGAGGGACCTTTATTTGAATTTCAAATTAACACCATCAATACTGACTGGTGAAATAGCACACGCTAAGTCGTTCGTTTGTTAACCTCATATCAGACTGTCTTTGGCGAAAAATCTGCTGGAAATTATTCATCTCATTCACAAGGACACTACGCCGTTAATCCCGTACATATTGCACGCATTCTTTTGTTTTCGCGACACGATAATCAATCGATCTGTTTCGACTGATGCAAACTTCACGACAGGCGACGAACAAACCTGACAAAAGCACTCATCAGGGGTATTGAACCATTTCCTAAAACAAACATCATCCTTTTAAAGAGGAGTTCGCGAGAAAGGATCTAACGATCTCTCTATTGTTTTCATTCGAAATACTTCACACGAGCTTTCGCTTGCGTTTTAAGAATCAGTTAGAATCCAGTTGAGCTCGTACCGGAAACCTGCACATATCCTGCCGTTTGTGGAAAACCACCAAAACCAAATATGCCAAATCATTTAGTTTTCGTCACATATTATTTTCTTTTGCCATTCGAACTGCCTACGAGCGAATTTGTCCAGAAAACATCAGTTTGTAAGCAACAACTTGTAGACCGGCTTGCTGTTGCGATAACAGACTTGAATGAAAAGTGGTCAGCGGCACAGCTTCCGCTACTAATTCTGAAAGTGTCTTGCGTTGATGTTTGTTGTGAAATACCGCTACCGTTATCGCCACATACCATCGTCTTGCTTTGTCTTCGAATTTTTTTTGTGAAAACGTGTTTCTGTTGCTGTGAGTTGTGCCAAACGTGACTTTTTCAAAGTTTCAAGTTGGCAAAGTTTGGCAAAATTTTGAATTCTGAATTGCTAAATATACTATACACAGATTCCTGGTGTCGAGCCAAATGAGAAGCGTTTCAATCAGACTTTGAGAGCTAAAATGCAATACAAAATAATAAGGAAATGAATTCCTGTTGAGCATCTCCTTGATCTTATTTTTAGCTAAGAAAATAAAACTCAGTACTAAACAAAGTGCTCCAACTCTTCAGAAGTAATATCGGAAGACTCGATGCATAATTTATACCTCAACATAGGCACGTAATGCGTGCTACCATTTCTAATAATTCAAAGGTTAATGACCATATACCGACCAATTCATTGGTCGCAAGAGTTTTTGACAGTTTGCTGGCTATGTACATAGACTAACAAGGATACAGTTATGAAATCAACCGGCATCACAAGCTTGAATGTCCGTGCATTTTCAATCAAGCCGTACATTTCCCTAGCATTTTTCTTTTACGCTAGATATACTTCTTTAATAAGGTGTCCGTTTGTGTAAACTCAATGCAATTGTTTCCTTAGCTTAATAAGTCTCAATCAGTTAGACCAGTCAGCGTTTTTAAATATTTTTATATCTAAATTCATCCTAAAAACAATACTCCTCAGCAAGAAGCTCTGGGAAGTAACTACAGAGTTTGTGGGATATATTCCCTAGAGTCTCGTGGTCAGGTCTATTGTGTAAGGCTGAATTTTAATATATCGAAATTGGTTTATTTTCCCAGCGAATAGGCCACGTTCGATATATCAATATTCTAACATGGCTTTCAGACTTTCAGGTCAAACGTCTATATTTGGTGTTGCTTTCTTTGTATCTAAGTCTCTTTTGGGAATTGAGAGACAAAAGAAACTTGAAAAACTTGCAATTTTGACCCGAAATCCCCGGAGCCATGTTGGAACATTGATATATCGTACGTGGCCTATCCAACCAGCTGAGTACTTTTTATAAAATTAAATGAACACACGGTTATTATTGATTTTCGTAAGAACTGTTCAGTCCACTTATGGATGGAATGTGGTGAATTTCATGGTTACAAAAACCATACAGTTCGATTTCACTTTTACTTCACTTTTAGGTCAGGATGTGAAGTCCTATAAATCCTAGTTATAGACTAAAATTGGGTTTGGAGAAAAGTGTCATATCCTTTTGGGAAGTATGCTGCAACCTTGAGAGAAATATCCAATGAGAGCGTTTACATAAAAAAATAATGCCCTTTATGAATAAGCATCACAAAGTGTAATTTCCCTATTAGTTCCTATCTTATTTGAAAGAGTTATTAGTGCTTTGGTGACGTTTTAAGGGAAGCCGGGGAACATTTTTTAAAACACCGTGACGAAGAAAAGGAAAACAACTTGTTTATGTTGATCATAAAAATTTAAATTATCTTTGCTCGCATCACAATACGTCAGCAACGCGTGCTAGTTCTGTGTCTTCATCGAGTTATAGATACACGATTTTAAAGCCAATCAGCGCGCGTAATTTCTTATGACTGTCCTCAAAGTGGTTATGTTGGTTTACTTTCACAGGGGATGATCCATGGTTCAAAAAGGCGAGCTTTCACTGGTCATTCAACACCTTGACAGACCCCGGGATTGTGGACCAACGGGGTACCACCAGTGTCGGGGCTTATAACAAGAACGGTCTTCGACTGGATGGCTTATTAGGGAGCTGGGCTGATCTGGGGGATTTCTCATACCACTGTATCAGCAACCCGGACGCATGCAAATCAGGATTTACAGTGACTTTCTGGCTACGAGTTAACGATCATCAAGATGAGCGATTTGTCATGCAAATTGCTTCTGACACGCGAGCTGTCGGAACAACGGTGAAAATAAACAATACCTTGCTGGGTGTGTTCGTAAACAGTCGTGCAGTACAGCGGAACGTCGAAATAAAGTGGCCTTACTCAAGTTGGAATTTCGTAGCTATAACGTGGAATAAAACAGAGGGCAAGGTCGGCGTTTTGTTAAACTGCAGTTCTGTGCCATACCAGAAGGACACTGTCGATCGCGATTTTCTCTTCGCACCTGTTCCGCCGTATCACACGCTTATGCTTGGAGCCAATAACGCTCGACTGAGTAGCATTAAGATGACTATTGACGAGCTTGCGGTCTGGGACGGCGTTTTGTCAAGAAAGGATATTTGTTATATTATGGAATCTAAGGCAGGTAAAATGCAGCACGTTGGCTTTGAAAATAGTTTTAAAATAAGGGAAACTCGACACACTTGATTCCTTGTTGCCATGCGTCTCAGGAAATATTAGATCACCGATGACATCAAGGTATTTTACCAGCGTAAACATATTAGTATAGGTAATCATACGGTTTCGAGTTCAATTTGGAATTAATTTGCACGAGTGAGTTTTTCAAAAAGCTGAAATTGCACGAGCCGCTTCGGCGAGTGCAATTTCAGCTTTTTCAAAAACTTACAAGTGCAAATAAATTTCAAACTGAACGAGAAAAAACCGTATGATTACTTATTAATAATACAAACATGAAAAACTTCGCGCGGAAAAATTCCCGGAAGACGTTTCTTGAAGCCATTTTTTTCGCATTCGAGAAAACTTTGTTTAGAGTTTCTGCACAAAATTTTTGTCATTGCTTTACAAGAGATCATTGGCCTACAAAATTTTCCATTGGCTTTCTGCAAATCATAATCCAGAATCGCGATGTGTAATTTGCACTGGTGTTACACTTTTTGCACTGGTTACGCTTGAACTGCACTGCTCTCAGCCAATCAGAATCGAGTAATTTTTTTATGTATATTATTATACAAGAAAAAACGCTAGTGTGGCAGTGATTTTCGTGTATAGTTTTCGTTTCATACTTAAAAGTCTTCTGCGATCTATCACTGACCAGACGCATGGCTCTACACGGTTTTATGTAATACTGATAGAAAAAAATATATATATGACGTAATGTGTATGTCTGTGCTCCAATTGATGATGAGTACTTTGACTCATTATAAAGACTGTTTATCATTCCTTATTTTAGTTAAGTCAGAAAACCTTAAAGGTGGTAAAACAATAATTTTATCACATCAAAGTGCTTTTTTTATTAATTTGGTTGTTTATCTGTTTTTTGTTAAAGTATGGCGGTTGTATTGTGTCTTCTCATAGTTCAGTTTTAAGACTAACACCTTTTGAGTGTGATAGACAAAAATTCATCTTGGTTCATGAAATCCACAATAGCTTTTTAGGTTCACCTCTTATTAAGCATCTGTTTATGCAGGAAATAAGGTTGTCACGTCATACTGAAATTTTCATCACAAGTATGCCAGTGAAATGCCAGTGAAATTGATTGCTTGATTGGAAAAGTGTCCAACGATTGAAGGAGTGGTTGTATGACCGTCTGTTGGACCGACCGACCGACTGACTGATAAAGCACAGAGAGAGAGACCGACCCACCCACCGGCTCACCCACCGTCCCCACCCACTGTCATTGGCATATTGATTAATTTTGGTGGACTGTGATTAAGTAGTCTAAAATATTATTTTAACTGTATATGTTCATTTCACAGTGGATGGAAACTACACCAACTGGTCTGACTTTACTCCGTGTTCGGTCTCATGTGGCCAGGGCACAAAAATGAGGACCAGATCTTGCACTAATCCTCGGCCCCAACACGGAGGGGATCCTTGTCAGGGTGATCCCAAAGATACACAGAATTGCTTTCCAAGGTACTGCCCTGTACATGGCAACTATACTGAATGGTCAGTATTTAGCCCATGCACTTTAACATGCGGAGGAGGCAAGCAATATCGAACTAGAACTTGCACTCGTCCTAGTCCCCAATACGGCGGGCGTAACTGCTCGGGACTGGGTCCCAAGCGAGAGGACGTAAACTGTAATCAAAATCCGTGTCCAATCAATGGCGGTTACAGCGAGTGGTCGGATTACAGCGCATGCTCCGTGAGTTGCAACAGCGGAAAAGAAACTCGGACAAGAATGTGCAATCGACCACTACCACAACACGGAGGTAAGGATTGCATTGAGTATGGACCAGCTAAAGAAGCGCGGTCTTGCTTTATTAAGGTGTGTCCCGTCGATGGTAACTATAGCAACTGGAGTGAGTTTAGCCCTTGTACTAAATCCTGCGGAAGTGGGCTGAAAACTAGGAGTAGAGAATGCAACAATCCGGCCCCAGTGGGAGAGGGCAAAAATTGTTCGCGTTTAGGCCCCCCAATAGAGCATTGGCCTTGCAACACACAGCCTTGCCCGGTCAGCGGAGGATACACGCCATGGTCTGAATTTAGTCCGTGCACAAAATCCTGTGCGGGTGGGACTCAATTTAGAACACGTAACTGCACCAATCCTAAACCGGAAGCAGGAGGTCAAGACTGCACTCGTCTAGGCCTCCCACTGCAGACAGCACCATGTAACATACAGCCCTGTCCCGTGGACGGTGGTTATGGAGAATGGTCTAGATTCTCGTCATGTTCTCGCACATGTGGTGGCGGCGAGAGCGTTAGATCAAGAAAGTGTAACAATCCAGCCCCACAGCACAAGGGAAGGGACTGTTTACGAATAGGACCTGCGCGCGAAACTCGTGATTGCAACACAGAACAGTGTCCAGGTAAGAAGTTTATGACAGACAGTCTCACAGACAGTCCGTTAAAAGAATGTTATTTGGTAGTAGGGATGGCGCATAAGTGACAGCGTGGGCCTATCTGTTGGATGAGCCATTGCCAAGTTGAATTTCATTTAATTAAGTTTTTTCTGTTTACTGAGCTGACGTTCTCATTTCTTACCTTTTGGACACTTTGAACCGAAAAGTTTCTTTAAACGTTGTATTTCCGAAGCGCATTCCAACTAAATGTGTTCACGTCTATTTTACTGTCGGTTGTATTCATGCAATTTGTGACAATCAGTATTGACATTAGTTAATATTTTGCCGACAAGGAACAGAGATCTGGATGCGAGCGTAGTCCGCACGCGAAGACTTATGGGTAGTACGTTAGTTAGTACGTTAGTAAAAAGAGACGGTTGTAAAACTTGTGACATTCTACGGTCAGCCTCACCACTGGCACTTTAGCATAGGTTTATCTTTATTGTGCAATTGACGTTATCTGATTTATCTTTCATTCTGCTGTCTGCGCATCAATCTTATTACAACAAAGGTGGCTCACTGCATTTGGTCGGGTGTACACGGTCCCTAGTTTTTTGGGTTTACGTGTCCGGCTTTGGCGCATGTAGGACGTTACTTGATGTATCATTTATCCACTTTGTTGTATAAAGCTTACATATCTTGTGCCTGGCTGACCAACGCGCCCATGCCTCAACCATTGTGTGTGCATTTCCGCCGGGTTGTGTAGTGAAGGCAAAATTATATTTTTCCCGCAGATATCAGTTTTATAACAGCCGTTACGTTCACCAAAGAGAAGTTTTACACTGACATTTTGAACATGAAAACTAAGACGTTTAAGCAGCTGGAAGCGAAAATCAAATACAATGTAAGTTTGATCAATAATTAATCTAATTTCGCTTTACAGTATCTATACATTGCGTAGGAGACAGTTGATGTGAAAAGAGAAAATGATTTTTAGCAAATGAGATGGTGGCAATTTTACAAGCCTGGTAAATATGAGAAGAAGACGACTTTTTTAAGACATCTGAGTTGTCCAACTAAGAGTCGAAAAATATTACTTTATTGTGGTAATCTGTAAGAAATTTGTTGAAATAAAGTCAAAAATATTGCCAGGGTAATTATGATCCCTTTGCATTCTAGGTGGGTAAAATTTATGACCAAAATTCCGCTCTGCAGTCGATCGAGGTTAAATGGTGTGGAACAACAGATGGGTAGGAATAGAATGCCGTTTAATAAATGCTGCATTGCAAGTGTTATTTAAAGTGCCATCAAATAATATTTTATAATATAGCTAGGACCCTGCGCGCTCTCTGATTGGTCCTTAACCATTGTTTTATCGGAGTATAAAACATAGAAAAATCTTGTTTTATTGTTTTGTGCGCTTAAAATCTATATCATTAAGTAAATGAAGAAGCCTAAGCCGTGTGTTAACACTGTGATAAAACACTCCGGACATTTAAGAACACTCGAAAAATGCCGAAAACACGGACGAAAACAACCCTTTGTATCAGCTACTTTTTCCTTCATTGCAATATTTGTTAATTGTAGATTTATTCATTATAATAATTTAAGAAAGCATCCTACCCGGCCAAATATTGCACAAACTATATAATAAATGTATGGTCCCACGCACAATAATGTTCTTATTATCAATTAACCTGAAGTTTTGTTCAACCCTATTTTCCTACTTGCATAACAGCTTCTCCTCATGGATTTACTTATATCCGATCCATTTAAAAACAAGGGAACTTAAAAATGCTGTTTGTTTGCTGTTTATTTATAGAAGAGGTCCTGGTGTATCGTGTGTGCTACAGTTCGGTTTCAGAGCGGATCGTTATAACGGAGTCGTCGCTCTGCAAGACGCTCTGACGATGAAAAATATGTTGCACTTCATGACGGTCAAAACTCATTACCTCAGTAGTACTGACGGTAAGGGACAAAGGCAAACTGTTTCCTACTCCTCTAAGGATTTTCTAGTTCGTGTTTTGCTGGGTAAGAATCAACTATCTGTTTATCAAAGGCTCTGAGAGAAATTAACCGATGCCCACTGATGAACGACGACAAGGTGAAGTTTAAGAACTAGAAGAATTGTTCTGCCGAACTATAATTTGCATTTGAGGTAAATTTCCTGGACAGGTGGTTTGTATCGTCTGGGATAAATCCATCAATTACAGAGGGAATAGTTTTCTCATGGGAAAAGATATCACAATATTACAATTGAGAATACCAGCAGTTTTTGGCGAATTTGAGAAAGTTTGGATTGCAGAGCGGCAAGCTTTCAAAAATAGAAGGATTTATATGACAACAATTTAACTTTTTAACAATTTAACATCTGGAACTCAGATAAAACCTGTAGCTATTAAATGTAACATAAATTTTTTTCTCTAGTTCCAAGTTACCCACCTGAAAAGGTCACAGCTCACAACACCAGTTCTCGAAGTATCAACGTCACGTGGGGCAGAATCCGGCCACACAGCTTATGGGGTGGTGCGATCCTTGGCTACCGTGTAGTGTATTCTGACGAGGATAGTTCATTGTGGAGTCTGGTAGTGGAAGGGGAGAACATTACGCATGTAGAGTTAAAGAGTCTTCAGATTTACACCTTGTACTGTGTGAGAATTATGGGATACAACAGACGAGGAGATGGAAAAGCTTCATTCCCTGTCTGTACTTACACCGACAAAGATGGTAAGTCCCGGAATATCGGGACATCTCGAGGGATTCAATCGAGAAATAAAATTTATAGAGTTCAACAGACGGACGAGATGCTCACAAGTATTCGTACTTATGATACACACTCATTACAGTGAAGAGATGTGTGGGTAGACTTTGTTAAAGTTCAACTTTTTGTGATAAATGTCAAACAAATGTTTTATTGTATTAGCTAAAATTTGAATATTTTTCTTCAGTAGGACGCATTTCTAAATAGGCCACGTACGATATATTATTATTAATATCAATATTAATATTCTAACATGGCTCCGAGGCTTTCGACTCAAAATTGTAAAATTTTCAACTTTCTTTTGTCTGTCAATTGCTAAAAGAGAATTGAATACAAAGAAAACAGCACTAAACATCGAATTTTGTCCTGAAAACCTCGGTGCCATGTTAGAATATTGATATAACGAAAGGGGCCTATTGAATGAAGCGTTTACTCTCTTAGTTCCAGATGGCGCGCCTCCAAACGTGACTGCGCGGAACCTGAGTTCCACAGAGCTCCTTGTGGAATGGAACCCGTTGCCAGAAAATTACATCCATGGCGCTTTGCTCGGCTATCAGATGAAATTCACAAGGGATAAGACAAACGTCACTAAAGTACTAAACATTCTACCAAACATCACAAACTATCACGTGACTGGACTAGAGAGGTACGCTCGTTACGTCATTTCCTTGGCGGCTGTCAATGAAGTGGGTGTCGGTGTCTATAGCGATGACGTCGTTGTATGGACTGATGAGGGTGGTAAGTTGTGTCTCATCTTGTCAATTTTTGCTATAAACATTACTCAAGCGCCAATTAAATTCATTTAAAGCGGCATTTTCAATTGAACTGCCATTCTACTTAAGTTTTTATATCAGCAAAATTAATAACGAGACGGAAATCTCTTGTAGTTATGATAAACATTTTAATCGATTCTTTTCGCGTAAGCGGGTTGAATCTTCATCTTTAATATGTCAGATAAGGTATTAACAGAATCATAAAAACAAAATTCTCTAGCCGTTTTGGAGGCTTTATTATAAGTGTAAGGAACTGAAATTCCTTCTATCGCGCCATTATAATCTACGGTTATGTTTGGAGACTTTTCGTATCACAGCACAGCATAACTAGTGAGCAGTTTAACGTTCATTATTCGAGTCCTCCGGACTCGAAACGCTTGCTAGGGATAAATTGAGAAAAAGAAATAAAGGAAAAAAGAGAAACAGAATAACTCGAAAAAAACAAGAACTCATAGTTGAAATCAAAACTTAACTGAAATCAAGAATTAACTACAACATATACATGAATACCAGCGTCTGAATAGGGTTAAACTGACGGCTAAGGATTGGTCAAACTTTGATCAGAAATGACGAGCTTTTCATCGCTGAGGTCTGAGGTCTACGCATTTATGGTAGCTGAGAACTGAATGGGCTGAAATTTTAATTGTTGGCTCAGAAATCGCCGAACATTCATTTTATTTATGCAGCGGCCCATTCCCATCTTTTGTTAAAGCAAAGTTCAGTTGACAAAATGCTGAGGGAACTCTGTTATGGATTGTCAGCATATCCAGTCAAAATGCTGGTATTGTTACGGAGAGCGAGAATCCAGTGGTAATAAATAACTTATTAATATTGATAATTCATCAAGTTAAAACAAAGAAGCTCACAACCGTGGTGGAGGCTTTGATAACCGGTACGTTTTAACTAGGATAGATTTTAACGAGTTGGCGTCTCCATTTACTCCTTAGTTTTTGTCTTGATTGAGAAGATATGTCAAACACTCGAGACAGTGTTTCATCGGATAACCAAACACCTCGAATTTCGTCAAAAATACTCCGCTGCGCGTCGTATTTTCAGCTCTCTTCTTGGTATTTGGATGTCCCGATGAAACACTGTCTTTCGTGTTTGATATAGACCCATTTCCTCTGGTCTGAGAGTTGAAATTCCAGCTCATCTACCGAATTATCAACTTCACAGCTCCTAGCAAACCTCCAACATCTCACAGATATATTACACCAGTTCCACAAGTATTCGAGTGCACTGGGAACCAATTCCTCAGGAGTACGTTCACGGACGGTTGCTAGGATACCAGGTAGAGTACCGTAGGGTAGAAGCAGGCCTCCTTAACACTTGGAAAACTATCACTGTTGGCGCCAAAGATCATGCAGCCACCATTACTGGCCTTAAAAAGTATGGAGCATATGTCTTTCAAGTTGGAGCGTTCACAAGGAAAGGCGGAGGAACCTTAAGCAAAGCTTACATGATCAGGACGGATGAAGATGGTTGGTATCTAAGCTATTTACTAATTGATTTTGTGTTTTTTTTTGCTTTTCAACCAGCAAGGCTTTATTGTGTTATACTGTTTTTGTTTTGTATGTATTTTGAGTTTTAATTTTAGGAAGGCAGAAACAAAGTTAACTCGCTGAGAAACTTAAAAAACAATTCTTAATTAGAATTTATTATGTACTTAAACTACACTGATATTTTTTGCGAAAGTCAGTCCCTAGCTAATTTGCCATAGTTTGTTTGATTAGATGATGTGCCGAGTTTTGCCATAAGTAGCATTCCAAGTAAATCCCAAACAATCTCAAAACAACAGCTTGCTAAGTAAGAAAAAAATATAGAAGACCCCAAATTGATCTGCAGCATATTTCCAAGCTCGCATAATGAAAAAAGAATTTCTGTTTTAAATGTCTTTACTCTCATTAGTCCCCTCTCAACCTCCTCAAAATGTTACCGTTGCCAAAGACAACTCCACGTCAACAAGCCTGTTCATTCACTGGCATCCAGTCCCCGCGAACCATCAAAATGGCATCATCCTCGGCTATCGAGTGCTATACAAAAGATCTTGGAGCCTGGACAAGCTGAAGTCAAGAAATGTTTCAGCTCTATCAACTACAGTACAGCTAAAGAACTTGAGCAAGTACACGGAATATGATATCACTGTTTTAGCTTACACCTCGAAAGGAAACGGGGTGCGCGCGAAGTTTTTCACGGTGTCCACGACAGAGGATCGTAAGTAAACATTTACAAACGGTTTTTTTGTAATCCAATGACACCACCAAAACTGGGCAGTATTCAATGTTAGTATATGGCAAGCAGGGGCGGATCCAGGATTTTCTAAGGAGAGGGTGCACCTCTAAGGAATGACGTCACTGACCGGTGACGTAAACGAATTTTAAAAGCAAATACGAAGAAGGAGGCTTCATCTCAGGGGATGCACCCCCTGCACCCTCCCCCTAGACCTGCCCCTGGCAAGGTAGTCTTGCGATAAAGCCAGCGTTGTGATTGGTTCGTCGGGATTTTGCCACGTGGACCGTTTTGATGGAAACGGTCTTAAGCCGTGTATTTTTTGGTTTCGAAAGTCCACAGAATTAATTCCAAGCAAGCATGGCCCGAGTGCCATATAATAGGTTTAGTAACCTAAGTAGCTTACTCAAGCCGTACTGGGAAATATTGGCCCTGCATTTTGTTTTGTTTTTTGGTACCAACTCGCTTCTCTCGGTCAGTAATTACTACTTCGAGCCAATAACCTCCAGTACAACTCCGCATTCGATAAGTATATAGTAAGAGGTTATTACTTTACTTAAGCTTTCTTATTGGCTCACACTTCCGATTAACAGAGAATAGACAGATGTTTACCAATTATGAAAAGACAAAAAATGGACGGGCGATTTGCTTACAATCGACAAATAATTATCTCTTACCCGACAAATAACTCTGGCAAGACATATAGTCTAGTCATTCTACGAGAAAAAAAGACCGAACCTTGAAGTAATTGCAACAGAATTTATTTTTGCCGGAAGTTATTCTAGTGATGCCTATAAATAACATGTCAAAAGTCTACCAAATGTTTCGAAGGATAAAATGGTGAAATTACAGTTTTATGATTGACTTCTTTTTCTAAATTCAAAATGGCTGCCGCGCGATTTATTCAAAATATATGCGTAAATTTTTACAGCAAACAGCTAAAAACAATAGGCGTAA
>JAHPZR010055952.1:0-2500 GCA_019787425.1 Platygyra sinensis | reverse complement strand
AAGTCTTTCATCGACAAATGTAAAGAGCATTAGCCTATCTATAAAATTCAATCAAAATGCCAAAATCTACTGATACACAAAAGTTTTACACGAAACAGTTTATGCAAATGTCTTTAAACACAAAACAAAACGACGTATCGACTGCCTGAGAACGTAATTCACAACCTAATGCGCCTGAAATAATCGATGGTTAGCAACCAATGCGGAGAGCGCTAGATTTAAATGACGACGGTCTGAGGGCCATGTTGGAAGACAAAGACAAAGTTTATGTCATCCGATATGGCGGGAAGAATAAAGAACTGATGGCAAGGAGCCTTGAAACTTAATCACAGCATTTCTCCCTCTCAAACCTAGGACCAAGCAAGCCGCCAACATTAACGAATGTCTTCAACACGAGCTCCACAAGTATTAAAGTAAACTGGAAAGCAATTCCCAGTGACTATGTCCACGGGGTACTTTTCGGGTTCGTGGTCCTTTACCGCCGAGCCATGAACGAGTCCGAGGACAACTACAGTGAATACGAGGTTGGACCTAACCGTACAAGCCTGGAACTGACTGGGTTATGGAAGTACACCAAATATGGAATCAGAGTGTTGGGTTTCACTAGGGTAGGCTGGGGAGCTATTAGCCCTGAAGTTGTGGTACAGACTAATGAAGATGGTAAGTAAAAATGGCCAATGTTCCCAGTTTCAAACTACAATGAAATTATCCTGGTTTTCCTAAACTCCCTGTTTGCAGACGGCAGCCTCAGGACTGCATTTAGGCCTGCATATCGCCCATGTTAGCCCGCTGATTATCACTCAGGTTAGCCTGTTTATGGTTTAATAGCTCTCAGTGATGGATACGGGAATACGATATTAGTTAAAAAGTCTGCAGTCTGCAAATGTCTTCACCGTTCTTTTTGTTAGTTGTTAGTTTGACTGCTGAGTAAAACGATATATAATCTTGAATAAACATTCGACTTATTTGAGAGTGTTATTCCACGTTTTCACAGCTTCGACCACATTCAGGTCGATTTAATATGTGTATCGTTATCTGTGGATCTTTCCACTCAAAAAATTAATGTTAGACTAACCAAAAGATAAATAACTTCGTTTTTGTTGCAATGGGCCACGTTCGATATATCAATATTCTAACATGGCTCCGAGGCTTTCGTCAAAATTGTAAATTTGTTAAGTTTCTTCTGTCTTTCAATTCTTAAAGGAAACTTGGATACAAAGAAGAACACCACCAAATTTTTGAAGTTGGTCCTGAAAGCCTCGGAGCCATGTTAGAATATTTAACAATTATAACCCACCCATTAATTTTTGAGTGATTTTATTGGCTATTTTACGTCACGTGGTATAAATCTCTGGACAGTTATCACGTAATAACCCCCGCCCGAGGCGATATTTGTCCTCCGATTGTTTCCGTCGAAGAGAAACATAGTCAGCACAAGAATTTCAACTTTTCTTTTCTCTTATTTAATATGGAAGGAAACCAAACTAGTGTTACTGAGTCTAGCGATGATGACATTAAAAAGCTGATGGCAAGTGCTGTTCCGGAAAGTACAAAAAAGTCACCAAAATACGCTGTCAATGTCTTTGAAGGTGGAGAAAGTCACGAGTAGACTTTTAATATTTAGTCCTACGTAAATTTAAACCGATTCATTTTATAAAATAAAGATTTAATACAAGGTGATAACTAACTATAAAATAAACCAACCGTTCACGTCCGACTTTAGCGTGAAGGAAGGAGAGAAAAAATTCCAGTCGCACTTGAAATCATGGAGTCGGCAGAATTGTCAACCATGTTGAAACCTTTTTTACGCAGAAGCCAGAAAATTCAGTGGAAGGAAAACCATACATGCCGTACAGTCGCAGCTTGGTCTGAATGCTCCAGAAAGTTTTGCAAATTCGGCATGATTTAACACCATTCTCTACTTCGGAAAGAGAGGCAGTAGTAGTAGGTCAGCATTTTAAGCCGGATTACTGCCTTCCCCTGCCTTCCCCTGCCTTCCCTGCCTTCCTGCATATTAATAAAGTGCCTTCCTCCATACTATTAAATGAGGTGGCTTCCCCCATACAAATGAGGTGCCTTCCTCCATACTAATAAGCGTCGCTCTTTTACAATACAAACAATAAGGTTGCCTAAGCTTGCCTGCTAAGAGTGAACCCTGATTGGAAAAAATCTCTCATGTGTTAAAATTATAAGCGCGCATTTTAACGAAAGCGCTATCGTTCTTATAATCGCTTTGCTGCGAAAGTCTATCTCCGAGACTTTCAGTTTATTCGAAACGTTTATCATGAAGATGTTTTTTTTTCACTAGCGGCCATGTTTTTTAAACTGCTTTGAGCGCTTGTTTAACTGTCCGTGATTCGGAAACGCTGACAACCACAAATGTTTTGAAAGTGTAATAAGGTTCTCTAGCTTTCTTTGAAAACTTTCTCCGATTTTCGAAACGTTAATTTGCCCGGACTCTCTTAACCCCGATTGATTTAGGTAGAAGCTATCATGCTTT
>JAHPZR010055951.1:115000-162264 GCA_019787425.1 Platygyra sinensis | reverse complement strand
GACAATTCTTGTATTGCTGAAATAATGTTTCATTTGGCCCTTACCTTCAAGTAGGGTATGTACTTTCTGCATGTAGCTTGCCAGATTATCAGCTACTATTGTGACCAGGGTGTGAGTCTGCTGCAGTTGATTTATAACTTCATGTCGGTAATACACATGAGGGTTACGTTGTGTATGCGAGTAGTTCTGAGGCGCCTAATAAAATTAAAAAAAAAACATGATCACACTGATTGACATGGTTGCCAAAGACATCATTATTTTTCACAATAATCTGACTTTTCCCTGGAAAAATGAAATTTTCCTGACAGAGTAAATATAGCTGAACCTCCATTAAGTGACCGCCCAACATATGAAGCCTTGGTGGTCCCTTATGAGAGTGTAGACCATATTGGTTCAAAATTTTGCCTCAATAGCATAAGTTAATTGCAAAGACTTACCCACGTTTTAAATGTCCTGGTCAATTCAAAGAAAAAAATTGTGGTACTACCAATTGGTACTATCAGATTTGCATCTGTTGCATCACCCAGAAATGTGATAATCTTATAAAACCTTTTTATCCAATTTTTGGGGTCTTATGCCCTGCATACAGACCCCTAAGTCAGAGGCAAATCTTGTGTGTCAGTGTGTCAGTCAGTGGATCACTTTGAGGACGAGATGACATGTGACAGATCTCCAAGAGTAGGCAGGTAGACTGGGTGCTAGTGTTTTCAAGTTGTTCCGTCAGCCATTTCTTCGAGCGTGTTGTTATTGTGTATTGAATTGCAGCCGTTTTCCTTGTGTTGGGAAAATTTTGAAGAGCTTTCCGTCGCAGATTAATGGTACTTGTTCAAGGTAAGTTATGTCCTATTTCAAAATTGCTCTTTCATGCTGTTTATGATTGGTTTTCTTTCTTTCATTTCGAAACTTAACTGCACTGCTTTGCCATGTTTCAGCTGATGTTTGCTCTTTGTTATTTCATTCAGGTGTTGCTGAGTGAAGTTTCCTTGGCACTACACGAGTTTTTTACTCTCGCAAGCCAACATATCTAGACTCACCTTGTGTTTAGTGCGGATTGAACAGAAGCTAAGACGCTTTCGCAAGCCCTAATTCATTGGTTTGAAATCCGGTGCGAGCTGCAAGTATCTCACGAGTATCTCACAAGCCAGTATTAATGGGCTTGAACTATGGCAGTGGGTTACACCTCAAACTGAAAGAATTATTGTACTCTCAAAAATAGTCGCATTGAATAAGAGTCCTACACTACTGTTGTCAGTTATTAGCCGCCAGTATGGGAAAACAATCGAACAATACCGGTCAGGGATCAGCTGTCACAACAATTTTGTCAAAGCAAAAGATGCTTTTTCACGGATGCGAGGATGATTTTGGAATATAATGCTTCTGATGTTTTTCTTACATTTAAATGTGTCTTACTTGTCAGTATTAAAGACGTTGTTGGACATTACAAGTTGTGGAATCCGGTGATGTTTTGGTTAAACACAAATTATGTGCTACATTGTTAACATCCCATTGCTTTTAAGGCCTGATATGTTCAGAAATGCAGGTTGCTGAGATTCATGCTCTTTATGATAAGCATAAAAAAATCCTATTCTTTATTCTCTATGAGCTTCTAAATAACATTTTTAGTTGTACATGTATCTTGTTAAAGTGGTTGGTTTTATAAATACATATAATTCATACATATTATTTTATTTTATGTTATACAGGCTCCTGTTGATACCAGTCATGTGACTGAAAGGGTCATCCTGTTTAAATATTGATTGTTTTTAATTATTACTATTTTTAAGGTAATTCCCCTGAAATAAAACTGACAATAGATTTTCGTTCAAACTTTGCCCACTGAATATTCATCATATGAGAACTTCAATTTTGAAATAAAAAAGGGGGGTGCCCATACTCATTTAGGAGCACTGGGGCATTGAAAATGACCCATTTTGGCATTATTTAATGCTTATTACAAGAACGCATTCCCAGTAATAATTGTAAATTTTTGTGACCGAGACTCGTGAGAACACGCATTAAACTGGAGTCAATGCATTGTATCGGACACAAATAAACTTTCTAAGTTTGATTTAGACAGAAAGCTGAATTCTTGATTTAAATTTCAACCAAATTTCTTGACATGGTTACCATAGGGCAAAATAGAAAAGGCCACAGTTTACTTGCTATTTTCGTTATTTATTCAATTTTCAGCAATAGGAATCAGATCAGTCTTTCCTCAAGCAAGGTTTATGATAAGTTGAGTACAATGACTGAAAAAAAAGTTGGGGTGCCCGTGCTCATTGGTGAGCTATAGCCATTTTCCAACTGACAGCGCTCAATATCAAAGCAAATCCGCCATGGTTTCAATATGCGCGTGCACGCGGGCGCGCTAAATGACGCCATAAATTATGCGCAGAAAGGATGCGCAATGCAATTCTGAGGAATAACCTTAAGTGTCCTCTTTACTAAAAAGTCACCAAAGCATACATAATTCTGTCAAATTTGAAGTAATATGAAAATGACGCTTTGTGATGCTTATTCATAAAGTGCATTGAATCTCATCAGCCTACATTTCTGGACATAACTGTATAAGGGGAGCAAATGATGTGCAAGAAAATCCAGGTCTTACAATATTTGATATCACTGATCCAACAACCACTGCATCTGCTAACTCTAGTTTTGTAATGTCCGTAACGACGTTTAGAACAAAGATATTGAAAACTTTTGAGAATGAAATCAGAGGATCTTTTCTGCTGATAGCTAAGTACCATGTGATGAATACTTGCACAAATTTTAAACAAAAACTGCTTACAAGAAGATGTAAGAAAAAGTTTTATTTCCAAAAATTTGCCCTCTGAATGTAATGTCTGTAATGTAGAATTACCAATATTCTCCCTTCTTGCACGAAAGCCTTCAATTATTATTAGAGATAAAGGTACACTGGCCATACATTTTCCACTTTAGAATTGTAATGACTTGACTACCTTCTCACTTGTAGCAGTTCAACTCCCAGATGCTGATATTTTAGAACATCATTCCAACCAAAAGGAATAAAACTAAGCATAAGACCCCAAGTATGCATTGCCGAACTATTTTTCCTTTAGTATCTGTCAAGTGGTCACTTACAGGAGGTTAAAACAAAGGAAAATCCTAAAATTTTAGCTCTAAATCCTATTAGCAACTTTTGATTAAAAATTTTGATGTTTGTAAAGAAATGCAAACAAACACACTTACACATTAGATGGGCTTATATCCAGGGGAGCTTACATCCAGATCAACTTCTTTGTTAGCAAACAGAAGGGTTTATATTTAGGGGGTTGGAGCTTATAACCTGGGGGGGGGGGGGGGGGGTTAACATGGGATTTTACAGTATCTACTTTCATTCTTCACCATCTACAGGTATATTACGAAATCACAACATGACCAGCTTCCAGTTGGCTTGATAGCTCAGTTGGTAGAGCATTGCATCAGTACTGCAAAGTTCGTGGGATCAAATCCTGTTTAGGCCTGAATTTATTCCAGGCTTTAATTTCATGACTAATTAAGTTGGATAACTGTGATAAATCATTTCCTAAATAATGATATTTCGTTTTACCTCATAAAAAAGAGAGCATATTTCTTTGATTTGCTTGAGTGCTGGTAAAACCCAGGTATCACTACGTAGCTCTTCTATACAACGATCAATCCATTCTGTTTTCTGAGAATCACGATCCTGTAAATATCAATTAAAAACATCAAAACAATGACGACTGAATGATGGGGGTGCTCATCAAACCTTAATAATAATGATAATAATAATAATAATAATATAATAATAATAATAATGATGATGATGATAATAATAATAATAAAAAATAATAATAATAATAATTTTTGAAAAAATACAACTAATTTTATTTATAAACATGATTCCAACTTTGTTAACTTGAATAATAATAATAACAAAAATAATAATAATAATAATAATAATAATAATAATAATAAAAATAATAATAATAATAATAATAATAATAATAATAATAATAATAAGTTAAAAACTTATATACCACATGCTTCATGACAGGATGATCGCATGCACTTTACATAAATTTAAATTACAAATAAAATTTGTCAATTAAAATAAATTTACACTAAATTACCAATACAATTGTCAGTTCCTGTGAACTAAAAATATGCTAATTTAAAGTAATAGGTTTTAAGTTGTCTTTTAAAAGTTTAAACTGTGGTGGCTTTCCTGATAAAAATGGGAAGTGAATTCCAAATGTGGGGAGCTGCCATACTAAAAGAACGGTTCCCAAGTGTAAAGTAAAACTTACGTAAAGGAAAATTTAAAAGTAGATAAAATTCAATTAGATTAAAATAGCATGCTCATTACATGGCAAAAACAAGAAAATTTTAATTCGTTTCATGTAGCTGGTTTGTTATAACTGACATTTTGCTAGCAAACAGTGATGAGCCGAATTTAATTCTTCAAAAGTTCGCTCTTCCCCTTAACTTATTTCTTATCAGCTCTTGACACTTACAGAAATAAATATTTTTAGCTGAAAACAGTCAATGATTTTGCGTTTTAGTTTGCAACTTTTTCACTTCAAGACACTACCAGTCTAGATGCCGGTCTAGATGGGATAATAATTTCATTATTATTAAAATCCAGACCAAGGAAGATATATCCATTTCAGCCAATCAAATTTGTGAATTTGTTAGTTCCCAGTCCTTGTGAGACAGAGCCATATAATAAAAGGGAATAATTGGAAGGTTGAATAATTAATTTTGTACTTTGCACATGCAATGCACGATTTCCAAGAGCAATGCCACAGGTGGCAGTTCACTTCTTCAACATAATGCATTTTTTGTTGTTTTCTTTAAATCAGTGCGTAACAAGACAATTACCAGGTTCAGTTTTTGTGATATCTGAAATAATCAAGGTTGAGTTAAAATCTGCTGGTTTCTATAACTAAATCACCTGTGAGCAACTGTAGTCCAGAATCTTGATATGTGCACTAAGAGCTAGGTCCATAATGTCAGTAGGAACATCTTCACTATGAGCAAGGTTCCACAGCAAGCCTAGAACCTACAAAATATATTATCACTAATCATCAGCATATAAATTATACCTTTCAACACAAGAGACAGGCTGCACTGAGAGAATATTGGTCCCAGCAAAGACAAAGCACAGCAAGGTCCAAGCACAATCTACCTGCACAAACATATGCCCACACCACCTCAATGAGCAGAACTGGTGAATACAAAGGGCAAATGAAATTATGTCAAGAGCTCCTGAAAATGCTCCTGATTATGTACATAATTTTATCTTGGAAGGAAGCAATGTGGCCAAGTGGTTAAGGTTACTGCACAAACAAGATATGCTCTGTGATTTCTGTATGTGGGGGGTTTTCTAATCAATTTACTGCGCCAAAATGGAGTAAATATTTATTGAAGTTAACATCCATGACTGGTAAACATATTTTTCTGTAAATGGCAATTAAATCTATTACAGCCATACATTTTCAGTTTTGTCATTTTTTTGTGAAACAGCAACGTATTGTGTGTTAAGAAATTTGTTTATTTTATTGTAAAGAAAATATTCTGTGTAAACAGGCTTAGAAGTTTGAATATCGCAATTGGTGCGATTTAACCTTCCTGGATTTGTGTGCATTGAGTTACAAAAATAGGTCACATATTGTTATCTAAACCCAACTGATTTAATCCATATGCTGTCACTACTGTCAAAAGAATACTGCTATTCAAATTCACAGAACTCAAGCATGAGCGACAAAAAGAATCAAATGTTCTTAGTGTCATGAAAAGGCTCTCTTCCTCTTCATTGAGATAACCAAATGTTCTGTTCTCAAATATCCAGCTAAAACAGGCATTACAATCCTAGCCGCAAATGAACTACAAAGATCTATTATGTATGACCAAACAGGCTTCCTAATTTCCCTCAATAATGAACAATCTTCTCTCGAAGAGATATAATGTGAGCAAACATTGAAGAGCAGGTCTGCAAACTAGTACGTAGATTTGATAAATATGGAAGAAACAAATGCGAGAGATTTCCAAATAAGCATCAACAGCACATGAATAAATACCAGGGTTAATTAACAAAAACAGAATTCATAAAGTGCCCTCTTCGAACTGTAACCACCTACTTGTTTATCTTCGACAGCGACACATTCAAATGGAAATTGATCTAACAAACTCCGAATCTCTTTCTGACAATATTAATGCAACTCTGAGTTGAGATTCTGTTCTGACATTATCTTTCTGATTTGTTGGATCGAGTCTATCGATCATCTTTCTAATCTGTTGGATCGAGTCTGTTGACCCCGTTGCTGATTTGTGTCTAACAAATCAAATTTTGTACCGAATAATTTTATTCAGTGCTGTGAATGCTTTTGAATTCAAATAAATCACTGAACTACAAAATAATCACCCTATCAAAGGCTGCTACGGCCCGGTTTAAACGTCGCATTTTACATGCACCGAATCAAATACTAATTTTAGTCGACTCCAATGAATACGTTCTGCTGATTTGATTTAAACGTCGCATTTTTTTGCCGAATAAAATTGCCGAGAGCTAGCGACGTGTTTTAAATTCCCATTCGAGCAAACAAATTATTTAACATAATTTGAATTCGATTTGGCACATGTAAATTACGGCGTTGAAATCAACTGTCGAACTTCAGTCGTATATTCGACTGGATCAGTCGAATATTCGACTGACTTGCATCGAATTGAAATATGTCGCATTTAATTTTACATGCACTTAATTTGGCAATTCGATTCAGCACATGTAAAATGCGACGTGTAAACCAGGCCTAAAGATGGCGTGACGCGACTTCGTGCTTGCAAAACCTTGCCACGCTCCTTGAAGATGGCAAAACGCGAACTCGTGGTTGAAATGCGGCTAGATGATAGCGACATGCGAACTCGTGGTTGCAAGACCTTTAAACAGTGCTGAAAACTCGAAATGATGTTAGAAGACGACGAAACGCAACCTCCTGCTCGCAAGACCTTAAAGCGCTGCTCGAAGACCTCGTGGTTGCAAAATGACATCTACCCGACAGCACCTTGTGCACTTGCTGAAATATTACCCGAGACCACCGTGTGCGCCTAGTTAAATCACATCGAGATTTTTTTTCGCATACTACAATTGACTTACTTACCTACTTACATCTTTACATTTTTGAAATTCCTTATATGTATACACGCAGGGGATCCTAGGGTGCCTCCTCGGGTTTTGGTTTCAACAAAATGGAACACAGATACTCTTTAAACTATGTGTATCTAATCACAAAACTTTCTATATACTGTAGCTGCCTACACAACAAAAAGTAGTCTTTCAACAATTTTCTCATACTTCGAAAAGAAAAAGTAAATACTACAGAAATACATAGCATTTAAAAACAAGCAGCAGTAGCAGTAGCATATAACAAATCTTGGAATAAACAGGGAGAGGAACGGCAACACCCATAAAATTTAACAACGCCAGAACTTCCAAGTTATTGGAAGCAATTCATAAAATTTAATCAAGAATGTTGCTAGCAGCAGCAGCAGCAGCAGCAGCAGCAGTAGTAGTAGTAGCAGCAGCAGCCGTAGCAGGAGCAGCAGCAGCAGCAGGAGCAGGAGCAGGAGCAGGAGCAGGAGCAGGAGCAGTAGCAGTAGCAGTAGCAGTAGCAGTAGCAGTAGCAGTAGCAGTAGCAGTAGCAGTAGCAGTAGCAGTAGCAGTAGCAGTAGCAGTAGCAGTAGCAGTAGCAGTAGCAGTAGCAGTAGCAGTAGCAGTAGCAGTAGCAGTAACAGTACCAGTAGCATATAACAAATCTTGGAATCAACAGGGAGAAGAACAGCAACACCCATACAATTTAACAACGCCAGAACTTCCACGTTATTGGAAGCAATTCATAAAATTTAAACAAGAATGTTGCTAATAAAATGTGGACTATTTGAACAATTTTTGTTCACCATTTGGTTTGTCATACTAAAACATGTTTACATTCTCAATTAAACTTCCCTCTAATTGGATAGTATCACCGCTATGTAAGCAGTTCTCTCCTGAAACCAAAAACAATATTTCATTTCATTTCTGGGGAAACGAACAAACTAAGAATACTCACCTTGTGTGCCATGATACCTTCCTTATCATCTTCAGCCAGGCGTCTTATCAACTCCAGTAGTTTTTCTCTCTGCTTTTTACTAGCATTTGTCCAGCTCTCCTGTAAATTATAATCAACGTCATCCTGAGCCTGGCCACTCTTTCATAAAAATAAGATGCAAATAACAGTAGCAACATGTATATTTAAAGCACCCATTACTCAAAGTGACTTTGAGCCAGTGAACTCAGAAGATGTATCACCTGTAAACACCACTAAATTAACGCTGCTACTGTACTCTGATTTCTTAACACAATGTAGGTCTTGCATCATTTTTATATATTTTTATTTACTTGAAACAAAAACAAAGTTAATTTCAAAACTCAGCAGTGTTCTCATTCATAAAGTATTGTGCAAAAGTAATGCAAAATTCACAACTTCTATTGTTTCCAACTATACCAGTTTTCAAATAGGTCACTCCATACTGACTTGAATTCTTGAGCAAAAAATTTGCTCTGTTTGATAACTGATTTTAAACATTTGAGCAAAATTTCATTTAACAACTTTGGACGCTTACATAAGTACACAATAAAGTTGAAAACCATTTGGCAGTAAATGGGACTAAGGTTGTTGGGTGCTCCCTAGCAAATCTAAGGGTGGCAGTAACACACCCTGTAAATAGGTACATGGAAATAGGGGTGGTAGCACCACACCCCGCAAGTGATGGATGAGCCAACAAGTGTGGCGCGTGCCACACCTGGAAATAAGGGATGAGCCAACGAGTGTGGCGCATGCCACACCCCGATAGATATAAGCCTAAGGTGGGGTCAGGGTCCCACCCGGCCTGCTACGTGCGAAGCTAAGTGACAGGTGTGCACCCAACCCTGTAGTCCAGCTGTTTATTGACAATGGGCGGGGGAGGCGGGGAAAATTACAGACAAATCGCGGACTAGCTACTTGCACTAGTGAAGAACACGTCAACACAAGGCGTTGTTTGGTATGAGAACAGGCAAGCTGCAAGTATGAAAGATAACTTGATATCATTTATCTTGTATTCATTACACGTAATAACATAGTTTTGTTTAGGCTGCCTGCGTCCCAACACACGAACTGGGAATGAGCATATAAGGCGAAGAGATGAATAGAGCACAAATTATGCTAGTTAAACTTAATTGGTATTGTAGTTCGAGGACAAGTAATGTTTATTCCACGCACATCAAAGTGCAATGTCTGCTTATGTAAATGTTTTTTTGCGACTTGACCACGAGCATTGACAGTAATAAACCTAGTAACAACACGAGTTGCAGTATAGCGTGACTTAAGGAATGAAACATAAATGTGATCTCCGTGAAACGCTACAAGTTGTTAACTCTATTGTACAAGTAAAATTACCATTTTATTTTTCTCTGTTCGAACATTCCCAAGCATTTCCCGAACCATAATTTGCCAAGTTTGAATTTGATGTGTTAGCCCCCCACACAGACAGACATAAGTCACATGAACCACATTCAAATGAACTAGATACAACAGGTACGAAAAATATGAAAACAGTAAATCTAAGCTATGAACAGAAATCCAGTAACCAACAGAGAACAAGGAAATAACTACAGTCTCTAACATTTTTGTTGCTTTAGAACATCAAAGTAATGACACCAACTGAATCACCCCAGGCTATAAATCCAATCTCAATTTTCTGACATGTTTTACTTAATCAGCCACAAAAAACAAGAAGAACAGAAGGTTTCAGTCAAAAAATGGAAGATATTAGGAATCTGTTCAAACTAATAATAATAATAATAAAGATCTTTATTGACATAAGAAGAATAATAAAGAAACACGTCCAGAGACAAAACGCCTGGACTTACAATTTCATACATATATCAATCCATCATGTATATACAAGACTAAGTAGCTACACAAATTCAAAAAGACATCTATTAAAAAAGCAACGTTTAAAACGTTCGGTTCTAACTGGAGGCAGGATGTAATTATGTCCTCTTTTCCTGAGGCTCCTAGCTCTCTGAACTGGTAAAAGATCATGTAGTGGATTTGTACTGTCAGAGATTATCTCGTCCCAAAGAAGCCTGTCTTTCATCTTAATTACATCCATTATGGGAGTGTATTTGCTAGTATACCCATAACGTAAAGCTCGCTTACAGAACTTATCAATATGAGAGAGATATTTACTATAGTGGGCAGAAGCCCATACCTCAATTGCGTAAGTGAAAAGTGACATAATTAGACTGTCAAACAGCAGAGTAAGTTCTTGTAATGAAAAGCCGTAGTATTTGCAGACTCTGAGGATATACAGTCTAGCGAGACAATCTCAGATAGTGCAGTGTTATGCAGGACTGTCAGTACATTTTGAGTCATCTGCTGCCTTTATTAAAATTCATTAATACGTTGAACAAGCAAACCTGATAATTTTATTATTTGTAACTTGATACTTTTGTTTTCCTCGCAAAGCGGTTTGTAACATGATACCCTTGTTTACTCAAAAACATACAAAGGAAGATGTCCTCGCCTTTTTCCTGCTGGGGACAAATGAAATGTTATTAACTTATGAAAAAAATGGAAGAGGAATGATCTTGTTTCATTCACGACTAATATTTTCATATTATCGATAAACAATTGAAGGGGTGAGCGCAAAACCATGCCAAGTGGCGATCTTAAAGTGTATATGACACAAAAAATATTTTCTGCTTATTTGAAAGGCCTTTCAAAATATAGAAGAATGGTGTTTTTCTTTTTGAAATTTCTTTTTTCGTTTTAGAGATATTGACGTTTTCTATTATGCAAATTAGATCAGTGATGATGTCATAATACTGCAACTGAAAAGTTGTAAAAACTGAATAAGTGTTATCTCTGGAAATATTAAAGTAGGGTTCTTGAAACTTGGCACTATGATCACAAATCATCACAAAAGGAACAAATTACACCCTTAGTGTTGTTGCCAAAGTAACTCTTTTGGCTCCAGTCTCTTTCTGTCCAAAAACCAAATATCCCCATTTACAACCTCCAAAGTGAGACAAAGGGTCCTACTTGGAACAGACATAGTTCCCATGTTGTCGTAACTCCCATCAATAGATTGTGTGGGGTAGATGGTTCTTGGTTAAGACAAAAACAGCTTAGCAAACACAAAATATTTTGAAAACAGTATACAACATTTTAGAACTGAGCTAGGGATGATATGCTCTTTGCATTAAAAGGGAGAACGGATATTACCTGAAATGTAACTGCTATTGTCCATTAAGATGAGAGTGTGGAATCGCACGCACGAATCTGAACTTGAGAACGGATTTATCATGCTGACAATGCTAGAATGCATGCGTATTACATGTTGGGTGATACCAAAAGGAAAGCACTTAACCTTCATGAGTAATTGTGTATTAAATGCATCATTTACCTAACATATAGTTAACACTAATGCTAATCAATTTGCGTATGTGCTTCAAGCTTTTGTTCTTAAGAGAATAGTATCACTAGGATAAAGATAATATTGAAATCATATATAGTTTTGTGATGTTATTCAAGAAGTACTGTAAGTGTAATACGTTTTACGTAGCAATCAAAGGTACCTATCCCACCCCCTCAGAACAAGGCTAATTAATTAGAATTACTTAATTAAACAAACATTAAAGTTTACACCTTATGGCCTTATTGCCTTGCTGCCTTAGTGCCTTAGCGAACAGCAGCCCCCTAAACCATCCCAATAGTGCACTCTGCACCAAAAATAGAACAAAAAAAACTGGTTGTCAAAATCTGAACTTTTTTAAACCATCTACAAAGTCCTGAGCTTAACCATCATAAATGCAGCATTGAAAATGTCGAAATAAGGCCAAAACAATACCTGTTTCTGTTTGTAGAACATTCTAAAATCAGGATGAAAACTTCACACATGATTCAACTTTTCAAGTGGCAATTTGATTGGTTGATTATAGTGGCCCCAATCTGATTGCTGTAATATACATAGAGGATATTACATGCCTGCTTGTGGATATGAATTTTATCTTCAAGTGTTCAACTCGATATCTCATGAGTGAGATATGTGAAGATATTTTTGCGGAAAAGCTCACTTGGTATTTCACTGGTCCTTATATGATAAATACATCTCTCTCTCACTGACTCATCCACTTGTAACATCACCCAGACCCATAGACTAGAACATATTTTTTTTACATTTTTTTTTCATTTTTGTCATTTTTCTGAAAGAGAATTACATGTACAACTAATAATTACAGTCGACTCTCAATAACTTGAATCTTCAAGGGAAATTACAAAAGGTTTGAGTTATAGAAAGTTAGAGTTATTGGGAGTTGAGAACAAATGACCAGAAATAAGGAAAAAATGCTGTGTAATGTTTTCTATTCATGAAGTGTACATTCGAATCAAATTTAATTACAGAATAGAGAAGTTGAGTGAAAATGAAACAACACATCTCTAAATTACTTTATAAACTGGAACATAACATAATGAAAAAAATATAACAAAGGAAAGCCGCAGGGAGAAGTCCAAGAACTGTGAACTGTACAGGTCTTTTCACATGGCTGCTTCAAAATAAATTGAACATTTTAGACTAAGGTACACTGTTTGTTTTGACTTGTTATGTATTGACAGACATGGTAAAGTTATCAAAGATTGAATTATACAGGAAATAACCTGAAGGGAAACAAAAATTGCTTGGAGTTAAAGGGAGGTTCAAGTTATCAAGGGTTTGAGCTACCAAGAGTAAAATTACAGAAAATGAATGGCAGAAATCTAGGGGAAATCAATTTTGGTTCGAATTAGCATAAGGTTTGAGTTTGTGAGGGTTTGAGTTATCCAGAGTCAGCTGCATAACAGTTTACCTGAAAGCACGAGAAGAGATGGTCAAGTTGTTCAGCCGAAAAATCCCAGGCTAATTTGGCCAAAAGATCATGAACGTTCTTTACAATTGCATCATGTTTTCCAGCCTGTAAGGAAAAATAAGGAAAACATCAGTCAAAACTGTCAAGCGAACCAACCTGCTCAAGCCATCAAGAGTAATGTGTTAATCAGTCTTTTAGGCAAAAGAAGTCACACCTATAATTCCTGAGTAAAGTAGTAATTAAAGCAACTATTATGGTATTTTTCACAAGTCAGTCTTGTGTTATGATTTCTGCCAGTCTTAAGCTTGCTGATGTAGGATGCCTGGCAACACTGGGAACACTGTAGACATGTACCCAAGGTATATGGCTTCTACCATATTTGTCTCCTTCATGAGAACCCAAATACTTTATAACTGCCATTATCAGTATGATCGATACCGACACCAGTACATTTTATTGTCAGAATAAATGAAGAATAATTTTGTGTCAAGAGTGATTCAAAAGCCCTGTCTTTAGACATATAATTGTGATGATATCCCTCAATTATTGAATCACAATGATTTAGATCACCAGCACAGCTTTCACTGTAATTAAGCTGGTAAATTATTTTCTCACACATATAGCGATCTCCAATTGATGGTAATTCTTTTTGCATTATACACCTGCCTTGTACATTGTGACAGTGTTAAATACAGTACTGATTACCATCTCCATAATTTGTACCAGGTCTTTTTACAGTCATGCCATGGCAGCTAACAGCTATAATTGCCTTTTACCTTGTAAATCAAAGCACTCATTGTTTTCCAGCATCTTCACCAATTGAAAGTTCATAAGGTCAACTTGTTCACATGGTGCCTTGATTGTTAGAGTATGATGGCCTACATTTCTTTAGTCACTAATTATCTCCAGAACATTTAACTATTTGTACAAACCTGAGCAGCCCAAATGTTGTCCAAATCTTCTAAGGACAAAGCTTTCTCTTTTATAACAAATCGCAAAATTTTTTCCAGTTTTTCAACGTACTGTTAAGCAGGAAAAATTCACAATTAACAATGTGTACTTCAAACAATGGCTTGCTTTTAGTTGAAAAGGAGGTGAAAAAAGTAGCAGGGGATTAAGTTGCAGCAACTCTTTCTCTTGCAATGCATTCTTTCAGAATAAAAATTCCTGTATTAATTTTCAATTTTTGTTTCCACGAAAATATCGATTGTCATGAGAAATACAAAATACCAACCCACTTTGAATCACTGGTTTAATTTTCATATCAATCCAATATAGAAGCAAGACTTAAAAATGCAGATTAACGCCCAAGTCGCTATTGGAGGGTAGGTGCCCAAGAAACCAGGGGGCTGCAACCGCAATCACAACCCCAAGGCACTAGAACACCCGACTGGCCTGCCCGACCCGCAACCAAGCCACGAGCCCCCCGCGCCAAGCCCCCCTCAGGCACCCGTCACACTCGAGCCAGATGGCTCAGTGGAGAGAAAATTATTTAGGGGGGAGGGGGGAGAGGGAGGGAACACCGAGAACCGCTAAACTACCAAAACTTCTAAACCCACAAACGCCACACTAACAGAGTTATAAACACGCTGCAAGCACATGGGATGACAACGCATGAACTAACCCAGAATACCGCTGGACAAAGTCAGCCCCGGGACTCCCACTGCCATATGACTGCTGCAAACGCTGTGGACTACAACAACGCTAAACAAACGCTAATACACGGCCAGAACATTGGCCCACGCTTACAAAGAATGCCACTGACCAGACTACCTCCTGGCCACAACTCTGTACATTCACAGACTATATCACAAACGCTACATAACACATTAAACGCTAGCAGATGGCCCAAAGCACTAACACCACCTGCAAACAAGATAAGCTCCTAGTCGTTAACTATGTTAAATTCCATTTAACTATATTTAAAAATGCTTTGTATGGCCCAAACAAACTGTATCGAGACTCCCTAAGTGTAACACATGATAAATACCTGTGGTTGATGGAGATTATCTCTTAACACAATAGAAAGGACTCCATTTTTCTGGATCCATTCCTGCAAAACAAAAGAAATTTACTTGCTAATAAGACACCTAGCTACATGTACCACAGTAGGCACATCAGTTCTCATGGCCAATGGGCTGTAAAAACAAAGCATATTTTTATACTCTTTCAAATGAGATATTGCATTCTTCACTGCTGTTACATTATTTTCTGGATATGTTAAATAAAGCATGTGATACTGTCAATTTTGTGGAGTTTTTTGTACTGAAAAGGAGTTTTAAACAAGATGTTAACCTCAACAAAATGCCAAAGTTAAAATATTTTTCACGAAATAAAATTTAAAGCTTTAAAATTCCTGGAATATTTTTGTGCAACAATTTCTTGATTTGGTTAAATCCTCAATTTTCTGTGCCCCTTTGAAGTCCAACCATGTATAGGAGATATGGGGAAAGCAAGGTTATGACATTAAATAATGAATGACGCCAAGTTACTCTTGGTCATTTCTCTGTTTTCAAGTATCTTTAGAAGGCTTTCTATAGTGAAATTCTTTCTCTTGGGCTCCAAAGTTAACAGGATTCTGAAAAATTTTACAGTGTCCTCCTCTTTTTGTTCAAGAGATATTCAAGATATTATAATATGCAAATTAGCCACCTGATGAAGTCATGAAGTCAACAGACTTTTGATCAAATATGATGAAAAAAGATTTCTCAGCTAATCTGTACTAGAAATGTTTGCTTTTGGTAGTAAGATTATTCCACACGTAGCTGTCCTACAATATTACTTTATGCAAATGTCTGCTCTTAACTCTCTCTTTCAACTGGCCCGCAATATGCTGATCACTCGGTAAATCCCAAAAAAACTGAAAGACTATGTCTAGTGTTAAATGTATACTCACTGCCATTCTGTCAGCTGTGAGCCACTCATCTTCTTCTGTTACAGTGTGTCGGTGAGTAAAGTATGATACACCAGTAATAACTTTGTTTATCTGCCGAACAAAATTCACACTTCACTGACAAACTTCTATGAACTTTAAAGGAGTTAATAACAGTGGTCCATAGTGCTTAGCATGCAGAAAAGTGCAATACAATTCATGTGATTTCAAACTCAAGCACACTGTATAACATTGTATTATGGCTGGCATTTTCAGGATTTCCTGTGTGCTTCTCTGAGAGCTTGTCAGTGTGACTAGTGACTGTTGGTTGACCTTGTATCAGTACACATACCAGCAAGGGGGTCTACTTATAGCTGCAGCTGTTTCATGTGTGCACCTGGCTGTGTCAATATTATCAATCAGGTGTTTTCATTAAAAAAAATGTTTTCTTACAGAAACAAATGTCTTTATTTACATGTACCATGTGCCTGGCAATGTCAAACATAACATTGTCATATTCTAGTCCATTTTACAGTTTTAGCACCTCACGAGTTATCAATTTTAAAATTTCAAAGATTACCTCATTCAATGCATTCATCTTCCCATTAAATGAAGAAATTTGAAGTAACCTAGGGGAAAACAGTCAAAAGTAGCGTCATACATTCTATCAAAGTATTAGTTATCGTGACAAGCAACTGAGAAATTTATTTTCCAACCTACCTAAGAATCATTTTAAGCTTAAATGTTTCCAGTTGTTTGGCAATGTCTTCTCGAGATGTGAGCCTAATTGCTAAGTTTTTAAGAGCCTAAAAACAAGGACAAGTTCTGCATCAGCCAAAAAGTATATATAACATAATTATAAATTATGATTGTTGTTTTACATTGAATGTACATTCAAGTGCATCAACCTGACAAACTTCACAAGAAAATATATGTCTCTACATGTACTTCACAAGATAAGTAATAAATGTAACTGCCCAAACTGCAGAAAACTGAAAACTGACCAACAGCTTTTTAAAAAGTGATAGCATACAATGTAGCTAAAATAAGTTACAGCAGTCAGTTGAGGAGGAAATAATTCAGTCAGTCAGTCAGTCAGTCAGTCAGTCAGTCAGTCAGTCAGTCAGTCAGTCAGTCAGTCAGTCAGTCATTGGGTTGTAACCTCCTTTTTTGTAGTAATTCTGCTGACCAGGGCAATTTGCAAGAGGGACAACATTTGCCTGACCATTGTGAACAAATTGCCTGCCAAAGCAATGAGCTGATCTTCCAAGTTTGAAGCTGAACAAGTACTCCCAAAATTAATGCTATTTTGCATAAAACAAAAGTGGTTGCATAATTCCATCCATTATCCACTTTGATTTTCCCTGCTAATTATTTCAAATTACATTATGACTTGAACATTTGTATTTTGCAGGTGTCTAGACATAATATGATCTTAAGAAATAACAAGAATTTTAAAAAAAAATTAAAACCGCGCTTTTTAAACTCTTTTGCGCTCACAAAAAATGTTACGTAATATTTAGCAACAACGTTTTGCGAGAAAACATTACCTGGAAACAATTTAAAAGATGGTTAGGACTTGTTCCCATATTTCAAACCGCCCTTGGAAACCTTATGATGCGTACACAAAGTAGATATTGATTATAGGCCTAAGCACTGAAAATACTGATAAGGGTTAGGGTAAATGGTTAGCTTCTTAAAAGCGTTTGGGTTTCCAAAAGTGGTACTTAAATTAAACCATCTGTTTGTTGCTTTTCCTCGGTGGTCTAGTGGTTAGGGTGGAAGACTGCCGTGCTAGCGCGCCGGTTTCGAATCCACCTCGTCACAACGAAAATTTTTTTTCCTTTAAAATTGAAGAGACTTGCACTTTGACAACATTTGTTGAGCAGAAACTAAGTCTCTGTGTCAACAAACTTAGAAATTCCATGCGAGTGTACGTGAATAGGGAGAGGGCGGTTGGAGATATGGAAACATTCTTTGCTTGAGATGGGTCTAGTGTTACTTGTAATCGGAGAATTTTGTTTATGTCTGAGGAAAAAATACCTTGACCTTTGAAACGACTATCAATTTACATATGTTAAAAGGGTTTTTCACGAGCGTGAAGGCTAAGTTTTAACTTTTTTTCCCCAGAAAATTTCATCGTTGCTTCTAGCGAAGTAAACACGATCTTACATTTATCACCGTCAGCGTGATCCATGGCCAGACATAATACCTTTATAGTGCATTGAATATCCCCTTCGAAAGTGAACAGAAACAAAAATTCCAGATTACAAAATCTTCTGTTTCGCACGCAAAACGAAAATACAGCTTAACTCTGGATAATTTCAGCGTTCGAAGCCAGCAACTGGTCCTAAGTTACATTCTTTATCCTTGCAAATGTCCTGATGTGCATCTCCAACGGAGTTTGGCCCAATTTTGACCAAATAAACATTTCTCACAGACGGTTCTGTCTGAATAGTTAATTTGCGAACTTGACAAAATGCTCCTGAGGGGGGATATGACGAAAAGAGCTGAGAAATGGCCTGTAATTGGCTGATGATGACATCATCCGCGGAGGTTTGGGATTTGTAACCGACAAAACGAAAAAAAAAAAAAAACCGAAGGCAGAGCAAGAAACCGCCCAGCCTCCGGCTGCGTGGTTTAAAAAATTCCTGGTGTTGTCTGTTGTCTTTTTCAAGGCATCATTTGAAAGCCCTTGATCTTTACAGTGTAACGAACTTAACCGGGGCCACCTAACTTTTTTCTGCCAATCACAAGATGAGTTCAGAACAAAAGAATCGGAGTTCATTCATTTCCGACCAAATACAAATGAGGTCAAATCTGACTGGGAATTGATGCGAAAGGCGATGTGAAAGTGAATTGCGACGCTTCTATTTATGGCGAAATGTTGTTCATTTTCATCACTGAAAAGGCAAAATAATATTAATTTTTCTGAATGGCGGCCCAAAAATTTTGAGAAACAGGCTAAAAAAAGTATATTTACAAACCAAATGTGGGCCTCGAATGATAAAAAACAAATTCAAGGCAAATATGTTTACCGAATGGCAGCCTAGAAGAGTTCAACAAATACTGTACATTCATAAAAGCATACAATTAAAAAATTAAAGTGCACCTGACCCAAAAATACTTTTTTCGCTTAATAAATCTTTGCACCTGTGTGAAATGCACTGCACTTTTTTAAACTAAATTATGACTTTTTGTAAGCTCGTAAAAGTTACAAAATCTAGCCATCATCAGTCCCAGACTGATTATCATTGTTATACGTCTTTGTAAATATGCATGCAAAGAAGTTTGTGACGTCAAACGAGGAATAGACCCATGCCCCTTACTTGCTCGGTCATGGAACAGATGATGGCCAGATTTCGTAACTTTTGCAGCCTGTAAAAAGTCAAGATAAGAGTTAAAAAGGGACAAAGAGGTGCAATGCGTTTCAAACAGGTGCAAAGAATTATTTAAGCCAAAAAAATATTTTGGGGTTAGGTGCACTTTAATACAAAAAAAGAAACATATGACCACAGCTAGAGGCATGAATGTTATCATGTGCACATTAGAAGAGTTCATGAATTAAACAATAAAATAAACTTTATAATACCTTGATAATTGATGAGAGAGCATCATTCTTAGCTTCATTTTTTGCTTCTTTTTTAAGTTCATCATCAGTTAAGTTCTCAAGGAAAGAAGGTACAAAATCCTGTAGAAATGAAAATATACTCTCAACACATCCCAACAGGCAGGTTTTATTCTGACAATGCACATGTAGTTAAACCCATTGACAAGTTACATTTAAAGGTAAACTAATGTACAGTACAATGATCACTGATACAGTAGTTATAAACAACCTTCAAAATGTTTCTTTATTTCCATTACTAAACATTGTTTAAGAAATTCTGCTTCCATTTAGCAATGCAAATTAAGATCTCAACTTAAGAAAAACAATAACGGTTTTTAGTTAGTTAAACATTATTCCTCAATGCAGTTTGCAACACAATCAGTAAAACATTTGAAATACTATTTAACAAATATGGTAGATTATGAGATCAAAATGTCTATCAGGTGATAGTTAATGAAGTCCAAAGCTGAATCAACTGTTACCTCATAGTAATCAAGAGTAAATAATCTAATTGCTTTAGTAGAATCCTTAAGTTTTTTCTTCAGCTAACCAATTCCAATTGTTTTTCAACATAGCATTTAACTTTACAATTTAGCTAAATTGCATAGACTGAATTGTCACTAGTAGTTTCCTATTTGTACATGTGCACATCAGGTTTTTTTTAAGAGTGTAACACTTTCCAGTTGTTTAAAGTGACAAAACCACGAACTGTTTTCATTTAGTCTTCCAAGGAATTTAATTACCCATTTGGATCTAAATGTTTTTTCCATAACTTTGCAAAACAAGAAAAATTAAAGTTGCTCGAGCCACTGCACACTAATGGACCAATACGATACAATTACCTAAGCCAATTAGATTAAAACTTCTGCATAGAATTCTGCTAATTCACTTTACAACACTGACAAACATAAATATCCTCAAACACAGTATCGAGGAACAGAATCCATGATAAAAACCATCTGAAGAATGTTGACAGTAAATATCAGACGGCATTTCAAGTATTGCATACTGGTAATAATCACTCAACTCCTGTTTCATCAAAACTAAATTACTGGGATGTGGGGTTTTCTTTGACCTGGTTTTTCACTCTGATTTGATTCAACAAAAAAAGGGAATGCAGTGCTAATGTAGAATAGAGTTAGCTTTTTGGGCAGGGTGAAAACAAACTATATAATCACAAAACATGTATATACAAGACAATTTGCTTTTTCCAACGTTCAAGATCGCTTGTTTGTTGTAGTTTTGATCCTGGACCATGCATAGCCTGTTTAGTCAAGATGCAAGCTGACATACTAACATAACTGGTACAGCAATTATTTATTCTGTTCACTAACACAACTGAATTGCCTTTGCATTGAGTTCAATTAACTGTGGGAACATCCAAATTTGATTGGCTAGATTTTGATTACATTAATATTTTGTTCACTTAAAAAGTTCTAGTGGTCACAAATAGTTCACTCTGTATCTAGTGAAGGTCAAAACTGAATCGATGCAAGAATACTCTGAAGCCAAGACCCATAAGAGTAAGCCAGAACTTAGGAACAGCAAAATGCTGACTATTTTTATTCATCAATGGAAATAATAATTGTTGCCAGTTGCACAGAAACCGGAGATAAAATGACATGCGAGTGCAAATGTTAGATGTTAGCTGATTTTTTGCTTTCTCCTTAGAATACCAGATGGAAAAAGAAGTATTTCTTTTAAAACTTAACCTTTATGCTTAAACATTAGCTCTAAAAGTGCAACTGAGATGTTTAGCATTCAAATCTACCTAGGCATGCAGATTCTGCAGAAATCCTGCCTAACACCTGTATTTGCTTTTAAATTTCCTGCACGCTGCCGTCTTGGATTACATGACATAATATGGTCGCCCATCGTTTTACACAAAAGATGCTCTGCTTCCTAACAATGGTGGCAACCACATGACATCACAAAATCCAAAATGGCAGCGCACAGGAAATTTAAAAGCAAGAATAGGCGATAACCTTAACTCAATTTTTGCCACTCTTGAATGTCATTTTCATCTTGTCCAGTAAAACTTGAGATTTAGTAATTACTTAAAACAATTCAAAGCCAACTTGTTGTAAGAGTGGAGGTTCCCTTTAAGTTGTTTCAACCTCTGCTCAAATTCAATGTTTATGTTATTATGATATTACAACCTATATTCCTGTTGCTTTGGACACAACTTTATTAAGCTATATATCACAGGACAACTCTCAAACTTTGATAGTAAATATAATGAATTTAGAGTTTAAAATCTGGCTCTTACTGATTTGTACATTATTCAATAATCTGTGCTACTTATCTTTGAAGGTATAACTATGTATACAACTCACTATAACAGGTAAAAAGTAGTTTTCTACAGTGCAAGTTGTAAGAACCTCAGCGCAGGATCCAAAGGGTCTGAAAATGAAAAAAAAAACAATTCAGTACGTGGATTACCATATTTTATAGCTACTATAACTGTCTTATTTCTTATATTTGTAGACAATATTTTGCACGTTTTGAGGTACTACCGTGTTTAAATATAAATCATCCATTCAGTGCATTCCTGCCACGTTCACTTGAGAAAGACACCCTGTGACAGCGTCGAAAGATTGTGATCACTTAACCATTGACTGCTTCAGTATTCTGATTATTTTTAAGTAAAATTGATTTTATACAACAGGTGACCTTAAAGATGTTTTTTCCTCTTAAAAAAACAGTAAAACGTTGATTTCAAACCAAAGCAAAAGCTCCGAGGTGTTGACATTATGAAAACAGTGAAATGTTGTTTTCATGCCACAAGAAACCTAGAAGATGCTTTTTTTCACAATTCTTGCTAAAGGAACAGAATGGTAAATTAAAAAAGTGTATAACAAACCTAAGCAGTGCTGCTAAGAGTGGAACACTAAGATTATTGCCATCACATATTCTTTTCTGTAAAATACTAAAACCTCCAAGTATACCAAACTTGTTAACCAGATCTACAAGCCATCCCTACAGAAGGAAATAAAGCTTCACATAAATTTATGACTTGCTTTAAGTTCCACTAATCTATTAAATGGTATTTTTCATTATTACTTACTTCAATGCTAGCAGTAATTATTCCTTTTAATACATGACTGTGCATTTCAATGTTTATAGTTCCCTCAATCTTGATACAGGTTACAAATTACAAAGATTCTGTGTACCCTGACATATGTTACCTGTTTCTCACACAATCGAGTTCACACCCTTGAACTCATCATAAACTTTCTATTTTGAGTTTGCCTTCACCTTCAACAGATTTAAGAATGAGAAATACACATGTTTTGTGTGACTTTGTTTCATTATGGCCATAGTGAAGTCTTTTTTTAGGCCATACAAGAAAGATATTTCTAAGCAATTGATCACTAGTCAAATCAATGTGGGAGCTAATTTGGTGGGTGTGAACTCCCTTGGGTGCAAAACCTCCTGCTACCAGCAGGATGAAAAAAGAGTCAAAGGTCACCATAGAATGTAACCAACTGAGGGAAACAACAAAAAATCCATTTTTTACCAGTCATGTCACAATATGGATTGTTCAGAATTCATTCTGCCTCCCTCTCCTCACTCACTCACTCACTCACTCGCTCACTCGCTCACTCACCCCTCTCCTCTTGCCTTCTTCCCTACTAGATCACCACCATACCACCCTTGATCATGCACTGGCAAAACAATCATCTAAGTGACCCTCCGAGAAAAAACCGTCAACCAGCAGTCTATCTACACAGTGGTGACGAAAATGCCCAATTTGTTACTAAAGTTCCCTATATAACAAAAGTTTAAAAGGATACTTTTAAAATAAAGTTCCCTATTTTACTTACATTCCCTTTCTTCTGGCTCTCTCTCTTTTCTCTCTCACAGACATAATCCAGTTACAAAAATCATTAATATTGACTTATATTCCCACTCTTGCTGGGTTCTGCATTCTTGTTGTTGCATTATAAGTGTTAATACTGTTTCTGTCTTCATTTGAACATAGTGAATTAGAATATTATAACCATACCTTTGGTGACCTGGCATCAGGAGGTCTGGCATAAATTGAATTTTCAACCACCTGTAAATTAAACATACTGAGTAAGTGGAAAAAATTGCAAATTCAGATGTTTTGTATTCCAACCAATTGACCTACTCATGCTCTCTCCAAAACAAAGCGAAAAAATGGTTTTTTTTTCTAAACACTGAAGATAAATAGAGTTAAATACCAATATGTGTTTAGTCAAAAGGCAAATATTTTACAATCAAGAGCAAAAGCCAAACCTATCCACAACAACCAGCTTGGGGACAGAGGAAAGTGGCTGTTACGGGGAAGTAAGGCGTGATATATGCAATATATTCGTGATATATGCAACATATTCTTGGTAAAAAAAATGCATATGGTGGTATATAAATACAGTATGTAACATAATTAAAATATATAAACAAACAGAAATCAAAGAGACTGTCCAAAAATGTGTGGTATTGACAAGTTTTTGCAACTTTTTACAATAAGAAATGGGGTTTTGTTCCTACCATCCCTCAGTAGTGCTCTACAAAAACTTCTGCACCAAATCAAGCTTCACAAAACAGGCTGGCCATACGCCTTGCTCCAGGGGTTTTTCTACAGGTTCTGCAGTTAGCTGCCTCCACAAAAGCCACAATTCCAATTCAACCAAAATAGAGGACCAAACTGAAAACCAGCTAAGGCTGTGGCCTGCAAGCAGGCTCTTCGCATGACAAGAAAGAATGGGAGGAAAGGGGAAGAAGAGCCTGTTTGCATCACTTAGAATTTTGAATCATTGCTTCCCAATTTGAGATGCAAAATACTAATTGGCATATCTTAACACATTGGCATGGTGACGTTATCCAACTATGGCTGGCTTCTGTTCAGTAAACAAAAATGATGGCCAACAGAGACTAAGTGTTCAGAACTGTTTGCATCAAAATTTCAAAATAGTTTTATTTCCTTTGAATCTGAAGCTCGAGCAACACCGTGTAGGGACCTTACTGCTCAAAAGAATCAATGTTCTTGCTGTCTTACCCACAGCACTTGGAATATGTAAAAATTTTCCAACTCTTTGTTCTTGCAGCTGAAATAGAATGCTGCACTATCGATAAGCAGATTTCAGAGACCAGAAACATGGGCCTTTCAGCTACATAAATACCTGATTTACCATAGGAGTTAAGTGTAATTTCAGCTATTATTTGATTCAGCTGAAAAACCGTTCAAGTAATGATTGCACAATGTCCTGAAAGACAATAATATTGTTCCTCTCTCCAACGGACGCTGGTAGCAGTTGTGATTTAGAGTATTAATTATGCCTTTTCTCTACCTGCATGTGGTCTGCAGACTCCTGACAGAAGACTTTTTTCATTACATACACTTTGATTCTCTTGTTTTGAAGTATATATCAAAAATGTACTAAAACCCTTCTTGTTCAACACAACACATTGTTTGAACATGATTTTCAGTGAGATTTTACATCATTTGCAATAGTCCTTCAAATGTTACTGATCTAGGTTTTCTTCCTTTGCATGTTTTCTTTTGCATAAGCCATCTCAAGCCCAATCCTATCCTATAATGTGGAACAAAGGTTTACCTCCATATCCTCCTTTTACTTCACATCAATGGGATTTTTTTGGGTTGTCATTCAAAATTCTACATGATGTGGGCAAGCTCTTCATCCCTTTTTCTTTTCCTACTTTCTTTCCCTGAAAAAGGCTCTAAGGCTGACACTGCCTCCTCTCTAAATATGGCATTGCATTTATTGACTGATTGAGTGATTGATCAATCAATCTATAGATATGCTTTTTTTTTTTCACAAGTATACAGGAGAAGTACATGTACATTCAACAACAAAAAAAATACATGACATATTAGTACTATATATGTATACCATCTAACCTGAGCTCCCTGGGGAACTGTTTCTGAAGGTCTTGCACCATTGTAGATATTGAATCTGCCAAAAACAAAATGCTTAAAGGGGCATTGTCACACTATTTGGCAACTTTTTGAAAAGCTAGGTGTCTTCGCATCAACTGAATTCCAAAACTATTGATCTGGTTTTGTAATTAAGACTGTTTGAAGGTACTGAAACTGTTTCCTGTCGCGTGACACTACGGATGGCATGGATGGAAGTGGATTGAAACTTGACAATTTTTTCGAGTTTTGATGCTGTGTGTTCAAAAATTCCTCAAGAAATTTAACATGGTTACCCTCTCTGATAAAATTCATTTGATACCTTCGTCGTAGCTTCACAGAAGCATTTTGTTAATGATTAAAGCCTCAAAGTAATGATTTTAACACAGAATTGACCTAAAAAGGCAAAATCCTCGTGACACTGCCCCGTTAACTGACACCATAACAGTTTGTTAACTAACACAGATATATGCTGGGTCTACTCTTCCTTGTAAATAACAAACTCATATACTCCATTTGACATAGTGTTCACTTAATGTAGGTTTTACAAGTGGAAAATCTAGTTTTGACTCCAACATGTAATTTTCTGATCCAGAAAATATCCATACTCAACCACAGGGAGGCGCGGTGGCCTCATGGTTAGCGCGCTCGACTCCAGAGCAAGCTCTCTGGGTTCGAGCCCTGGCTGGGGACATTGTGTTGTGTTCTTGGGCAAGACACTTTACTCTCACAGTGCTTCTCTCCACCCAGGTCTATAAATGGGTACCGGTGAATTTAATGCCGGGGGTAACCCTGCGATGGACTAGCATCCCATCCAAGGGGTAATAGAAATGCTCCCAGTCGCTTCATGCTAAGGAAACCGGGATAAGCTGCAGCGGCCTGATGGGCCACTTGGCCTGAATACAGACTTTACCTTTACCCCTCACTTAACGTAGCTTTTACAAGTGGAAAATCCAGTTTTGACTCCAACATGTAATTTTCTGATCCAGAAAATATCCACAGACAGCTAACATGTTATTACCCCCTTTCCAGTGGAAATTCAAAAACACTCTACCCCCAAATGCCTTCTGTATTTCACAATCATTAACCCCTCCTCACTTCTGCATCTCTGATTTCTACTTCAACCTTCTGGAAATTCTTTTTTGAAGCCCTACAAATTCCAGCAATTGAGATTTAAGCTTTTACATCTGCCTAGAAGTTTTTGGTAATAAAACGTAAAAAAGAATTGGGTTCAGTCACACATCTGTCTAAACAGGGCTAAAATTATGACCAATATGATCCATGCAATACCTGTCCAGCAAGTAAACTTTTACCTCTTGAGTTGTAATTTTATTACTCATAAATAAATCAAATTTGTCTTTCTAAATTACACGCCATGGTCAAAGATTACTGTGGATCTACAATGAATAAGACAGAGTATATCATCATAGTGGAAGACTGCTTCAACCTTTTTTGGGATACAAGCCCTGTCCGAAACAAGAGCGTCATCAGTAATTACAAGTCTGAAATCCCAGTTTGCCAGGCATGTCATCCCCAACATTGTCAGAAGTGGCAATGGTCCTCAATTCTCCACATTGGATTTCAAAATGTTTTCTAAAGAATGGGTCTTTGAGCACATATGTCAGTCTACAAAATGCTGATTCGAACGGAAAAAAATTGAGAAGGCAGTCAACACGGCCAAACAAATCATAAGAGAGCTATGTTTGACCACAAGGATCCCTACCTCACTTTCCCTGACTGGAGGAATACACCAGCCAAAGGCCTCAACTCCTCATCAGTACAGAGAGTGATGGTAAGGAGCACCAGTCATTATTTTACTGAATTTGCATTTACAAAATGGTGGACACAGTATACAGAAAGAGAACATGCTAAAAAAGTGCTCAAAATAAGATTTTATTTCAATTACTTTAGTCGTTACAGTGACGCTGATACTCAAGGTAGTCAGGAATTTATTCCAAAGTTTTCGATTAGATGGTTCAATGTGGTTCAAATACTGAGTGATCGCCCACCCAAAACTATCCAGAGATCACCTCTTTTTCATCTGGCCCTGGTTGTTCAAAGGCTGGATAACGCTATCCACCGGATTAATCACTATCCAGTGGATAAGTGTTAACAAAATAAACCACGCTATCCACTGGATAGGGATTTATCCAGTGGATAGCGTTATCCAGCCTTTGCATCAAGTCAAGTTCAAGTTTTATTATTTTACACTGTTTACAGAACAACCGGGGCCTGGTGTATTTCACCAGCAGCGGTCATTTAGCAACAACGCTTTAAGAACACACCATGCCTTTGGAATTCCAGTCTGAAAAACTCCGCTTGCCCTTGGAATTCCAAAATGCTGTCAATATCATAAGTATGGATATTTTCTAGGATTGCCCAGTAAGTGTTCATGTAAACTTGAAAGAATCCTTCAAGACAGTGCACAATGTTTGCAATGTTTGACACTGTAAACATATGTTTCAACTTTCAACATTTCTTCTGGTGCAGTTTTATATTTGCAGTTACCATATAACAAGTCTGGAGAGCAAAGTAACAATTTACTACTGGGATCAATATCAATATCTGGGCAACTGTGCATCTACCCCTCCCCTAACCTAACATGTTATAATAAGTTAATACTGGTAAGTTAGTGTTACTGTTGGGTTAGGGGAGGGGTAGGTGCACAGTTGCCCAGATACTGATATTGATCCATTTACTGTATAGGCTATCAAACTCAATTTATTCATGCACATACATGTAACATGCAAGTTGAATCCAATATGAATGTGTACTAACTTAACCCAGAATTATAAATTGTTGCTAACAATCAATGATAAACTCTTTAAACTTCACTTACAATCTAGATGCTAATAGAGACAAACAGGATGTGTTGGTTTCTCATGAGCCAATTCGCTCATAATTTATTCCAACACCATGCATTTCCAGAAAATGTCCACATCTTCCCCAATGAAGGAATTTTTTTCAAGACCCTCTGGAAATTCTAATCAAGATTGACACATTCCTTTCACTGTTTTGGCCCTAGAGAACCCCCTAACCCCTAGGAAATTACAATCCTTTCTTGTGGGGCAAATATGGATATTTTCTGGAACTGCAATTTGCCACTTTAGAGTTTCTCTCGAGACATCACTCTAACATTGGGAGAAAAAAAACAAAACAGCACTGATGCTAACTTTCTTTAGAGTAGCAGTGTCTAACCTGGACATGGGATTAAAGACCAAAGAAAGAAGGTCCAGAAGTGGGAACCAATCCTGCTGCAGTTTTGTCACACACAATTCGACAAGTTTCTCTGTATTCTTCAAAATTGCTTTCTGTCAGATAAGTTCAATATGTGGTTAATACTTAGCATCATGGCCTGACATTTATACATTTATTAAGATAATACACCACTTGCACAATTCATTGGAAGCTGCTCTGGGACCAGAGTGGCATATTTTTTTATGTTCTCAATAGTGAGGACATTGATGACATACAGTACTGCCAGAAAGCATTACAAATTTGCGATGATTTTGCTTTGGTTGATTTGCAGGTCAATAACGCATGCTCAACTTGTGTGTTGGCTTAAATGGTTTACATCTATTGACAGTTCAAGATTTACTGTATTTTACTGTTGTCACGAAGCTCTCTAGAACCTCTAATTTCATTGGATCTTGTTGGCACGAAGCTCTATTGTTTTAGGGTTAGGGTTCATTGTTATCATTGTTTGTATATCATTTTCTCAACCAATCCTGTGAGACGTTCCGAAGAGCTTCGTGGCGGCCCGTATTTTAAATGAAGTATTTGGGAGTAAAAGTGCTACAAGTGCTTATGAGAGGTGGTTGCTTACAAGAGGTTACAAAGATAGTGATTTGACTTGGAAACTTTTGGGTTTTTTGGAAAACTAGTTGCCAAGGAGAGCTACTCTCTCACTAGAGGTGGTTGCAACCAAAGGTTTGACTGCATCAATGTGATTGTTCACAGGAAAACATACTTTAATGCTTATTCGTTAGACGGGCAAAACTGTTAACCCTGCATTAATTACCCGTTAGAAATATTTCTCGTAAATGTTAGAGACATTCACCTGACCGAAATCGGTGTATTGCAAGACGTGAGCTAATTGTCTCGGCCTGAATACGACTTCATAAGCTACAGTGCAAATGCCCAGAAAGGCGAGCGAACGGATGAGCAAGCGCCAGGGATAGTCTCATTCGCATTACAGAGAGTGATGTAGTTGAAGAGGGAATAAGATGTATGACTTAACTCCAGGTTCATTGTATGCATTTAATAATCTAACTTGAGATTCGACAAAACTGTGTGCTGTTCACCGATAAAGTATGATGCGACTGAAGCGATCAATAATGCATTCGCAATTAGTTCGTTCCAAAAAAAACAATTGCGGCGGGATATTTTTATGACTATTTTGATAACTGTCCAGCATGACACATCATGTTGCAAAGCATTGTGCCACGAAGTGATTATGGAATTCATTCAGATACAAAACTTATTAGTCATGATTCGGCTTTTTCGCTCACTAGCATCTTACTAAGATCAGCCTTTATTCGGTGGGCCAGTGTCTTGACGAATTTAGCGCTTTTTTGAGCAGTGTTCCATTTCACAGCTATGAATGTAATTGGCATTAAATTTTCGTGGGGATATTGACCTTTTTCTGTAATAATGATTTATAAAACTGTTCAGTCTTTGGCTGTACAGTATGCATGGCGCCAATTGCTAACGCTCAAGCAGACAAGATAAAGCATTAAGGCACTTTCACGGTTATCTGTTAGATTTTTTTCTCAGCCATTAAACGGTTGCCAGTTGTTTTCATGACCCATTAAGCATAATGACCATTAGGGCAAAGTGTTAGAACATTGTAACTAGCCGTTAGGCAAAACTTGCTAGCCATTAGAACATTAGCACAAGGCATTATGCTTTGAAGGCCATTAACTATCCATTAGTTATCCGTTAGTTTTCAGCCGTTTGACGGATAAGCATTTAAGTATGTTTTCCTCTGAACAGTTACTCAATTTTCCAACAGGAATTTGATGCTTTCAGGTAAAAACTGCCAATAATTTTTGGAGTTTTTTCTCTTACAATTCCCAAAAGAGACTTGGAAAAAAAGAAAACACTACCAAAATAATATAGAAGTTTGTCCTGAAAGCCTAGTAGCCATGTCAGAATATTGATACAGTAGAGCCCTGCTTTACGGCAACCCCATTAATAGGGCCACCTCATTATTACGACCACTGTATTCTGGCTTGACCTCATGTGCATACTGGTGTGCAAAGACTGCATGATAATGATGATTCTGATTCTGAGTCAGTCATCTTTCATATTTACAGAACCAAGTTAATCTGGCTTGACTTTTGTGGTCCGTTGGTGACCAGATTAGCAGGGTTCCATTACATATCAAACACGGCCTAATATTGTTTAATGCAATGGTTAACACAACTTCTAAACCTTTTGAAAGATACAAGGGAATCACTATGGGTCAGCTGCTGGTTGAAAAAATTCTTAAATGTGACCAAGATTTAACACAAATTTAAAATTAAGACTTTGATAAACTTTACAGCAGCCAAGACAAGAGCTGGGATTGTTAATGAACCACCCTGGCGTTTCCTTAGCCTACATCCCCGAAACAAAACAAAAAGTTAACTCACATGAATGTCATACTTCCATCCATTGACAGCTTCATCATTGAGAATTTTGTGAAATGATGTGGTTAATCCATCCCTGAAGAACCGCTGGCACTCTTCACTCTTAATATCCAATCCTGTTAAATTGATTGGCAACTATCAAATTATGGTTCGGCTAAGATACACTAAGCTTATTATTACACTGTATGAGCAGAGGTCTCTTATCACATAATCCTGCAGCCAGCTATCTGAAAAGCCAAGTATGGCTCTGAAAAGAGAAAAGCAGGGCTAATAACAACTAATTGTGGGAGGCACAGTGGCCTCATGGTTAGGGCGCTCGACTCCGGAGCAAGCGCTCCGGGTTCGATCCCTGGCCAGGGACATTGTGTTGTGTTCTTGGGCAAGACACTTTACTCTCATGCTGCCTCTCTCCACCCAGGTGTATAAATGGGTACCGGCGAATTTAATGCTGGGGGTAACCCTGCAATGGACTAGCATCCCATCCAGGGGGAGTAGTAATACTCCCAGTCACTTCATGCTACAGAAACTGGGATAAGCTCCGGCTTGATGAGCCACTTGGCCCGAATGCAGACTTTACCTTACCTTTAATAACAACTAATTAACCCATTAATGCCTGTGCTGCCCGTAACCACCTGAAAAAAGTACATAAGGACAATTGCCTCTCTTACCCTCCCTGATGACCCTTTGGTTATGTAATTGTTCTATTGTTCTTGATGACAAATAAACCATTCAGAATGAACTTTGTGCATATTTCTAGAGAACTTTAGAGGTCCAAGAAAGACATATCTTCTTCTTAAAATTGTGCGCTCAAAAAGGGCAGGTGATCATGGTGCATTGTGGGCCAAATCTAAAAACTTCCAAGGTCTTGTTTTCATTCCTAATATGGGGAAATTACTGCTGGACTTGAAAACAGCAAGAAAAAATACAAATCAGTGTTTAGGTGGCCTCAGAATGGAAGATCAAGGTATACAGAGTCCACAAATCCTTCAGGCGAAGAATGTTTTCTTCCTACAACTGCCACAAAAACATGACGATCTGAGCACTTTCACATGAGTTTTGAATACAGATCAGAGATTTAAAGCAGCTTTTCAGACATAAGAAACAAAAAATGCCAATGTACATTATTACTTCAAAGTTGAAATTACTTAGTTTATTTGCTTTGTTAAATATATTTTTGGAGTCCTATTCAGCTTCTACATAACCACTGAGAGAAGAACTAAGGGCATAGTGAACTATCATGCAAAGAAATCAAGAATGAATAATCTTATTGTTTTAGTATAACTCTACTAGTTATCCGAACTTTATCTAAATCCTCCTCACAGACACTTCAAAAACACCAAGAAGCAGTCATCATTTCGTTAAAAAGTACACATTGCTGCGTTACTCACTGTAACTATCACGCCAGGTTTAACCAGCTACTTTCATTGCTTCACTAGTCAAGATATGTCAAGGAGATTATGTTTATCAGATCCCATAACCGCCTAGTTATCACAAAACTCCGGCTACTTAAGAACTTAAAGAAAACGCTGCATTCATGTTAGAACGATAGCAGATTTATACTGATATCAATTCACTAGAACTCATGTTTTTGGACCTTTATTTCTGAGAATTTATGGCCACCATTAATAACTTTCCCTTTTCCAAGTCTTGGTTGAAAATGTGAGAAAATGATGTTATTTTCTCAAAAATACCACATAGTTTGTAACATCAATTGGTACTGCAATTTGCATAGAGAATAACAAAAACTTTGGCCATTGTATTTGTGCAATTTTCTACATTAATTGCACCCAGTCTTCTGGTCAGACTATTCATGCTCACAAAGCTCTGTCACATGACATCACATCCTCAAACTGACTGACAAGATTTTTCTAGCTACAACTGCATAGGGCTTTATGCAATATATTGCACAAGCCCACAAAAACCTATCTAAATAGACCCATAAAGTTATAACATCATATCATTTGCCAACTCTCTTGCATTTGCAGCCATCACAAGAGAAAAATCCATGATATAAAAAATCCCTGACAGCCTTCTGTTCCTTAATGCTTAAGGAATGTTCTGGTCAATTCTCCCAAAGCTATAATAAATTAATTCAATCAAAGAATTGATATTCCCTTGAAAAACCATTGCAAGTTACAACCATTTGAAGAGTTTTTGACATGTCATGCCTTTACTTAGGTGTATGTTAACAGAATATGCCAACAGCCAATGAAATCAAGACACCCCTAGCATTCTCAGCAAGAAAAATTATTGCCCCCACAGGGTTTTTGGCCCCAGAGGACCAAAAACCAGAGGAGGCACCTTAGGACTCCCCGCGTAATATAGAGAGGAGAAGAGAGAATGTAGGTATTTCCGGTATATAGCCACAAAAAATCTCGATTTGATCACTTGCATGCCCGCAAGGTATCGACGTTTTTCCCACAAACGCTCATGGGAGGCCAGCAAAGGGACACGGGCACGAGGACTTGCAGGATCGGCCAGGGTTCTCCCTAAAGTTTTGAGTAGAAGGAGAATAAAATGGAGTAGCCGGCAGAGGAATTTCCGCCATTTTGCACGTGTTGGAATACAGAGTGTGTTGTCTTATATGGAGTGTCTTTCGTCGGTAACCGCTGCCTCCCAATCCGAGCCTGTTTCATTTGCTGAACGTTTGATCGATATCTGCAAGCAGATTCAAGCGTGGCGAAATTCTCGACGAAACTTTCAAGTTTATTCAGTCAAAAACATTTTTTGGACACTTGGCTCTTTAAGGAAAACTTTATTTATTTCCGAATGCATTTACCCAAGGGAAAGCTGGCGTCGCAAATGGAAAAGTTGCCGTTGGATGCAAAACAAAGTACTTATTTACTTTTTTATTTGGATCTGAGTAGCCGGCGCGCCCAGGACGACTAGCCGGCGATTTTCGCCGGTCGCCGGGGCTTATGGAGATCTCTGATCGGCGTCTTTGCCACGAGCTTTGTCCTTGGTTCAGATCTCGAGTCCAAGCGACCCTGAAAAGCGTTTGTATTTGCCGGCATCCATTACTATTTCAGCGCGATCAAATAAGTTCGCTTCGAAATGGCCGAGATTATAATCTAAAACAAATTGAAAACGCTTTCAGAGATCCTGAAGATGGATTTTTTGTAGTAGCCGCTTAGGAAGTTTTGCCCCTTTTGTATGGTACGATCGGAGAATCTTTATATTTCGCTAAGCACTAATCCTGTGTTTCCAGGGAGACATTTCGTCAGAGTAAAGCCGTTAGAGGTCATATTTCTGTGTGGCTTCCACTGTTATCCGCTTGTAATTTGCAGAGTTTGACGCCTCTGTTTTTTTGTCAGTTTTTTTCTCTTGATATTGCAATATATGTTTTAGGTTCTGTCAAATGTTAGCTCTGGAGGAATAAAGTTTGAAATATTCCTTTGGCATCTCGTTTATTTGGATGGCTTATTTTCACTGAGTAATCTTATGGCAGGGATCCAAATGTAAATGTTTTGCGGGCGTTTTCATTGAGGACAAAAAGCTTGACTCTAATTTGCATATATGGCAACTGTAACACGATACTTTTGTTTACATTTCACTTCTGTTGTGCTTTCGAGATACGTTTGCTCGTACACTCTTTTCTTTTCTAAGGATGTTGTTTTTCCGGCCCAGACTGAATATTCTTATTTTTCTACCGATTTTAGGCTGAAAATATTCTTGTATTATTCTTAAATTATAGCTTATGGCATTTTCGTTTTATTTAGAGTTTATTAGGCTATCAAGTACATGTGTTTGGTTTCTGGATATGGATCGCGTTCAGCACATTGTGCATGTGCTCTGGACACCACTTTTCGTAGCGAGGCCAAGATGTCACGTCAAAATATATTCTTATATAAAAAAGAGTGCATATCAAGACAATTGTTTTTTTTTTAGTATCAGACTAGAACAATAACGTTCAATATTATTGTTTCAATGAGCAGAAATAAAAGAAAGCGGGGGCAGCTTTAGTGATAACTATTACTAGTTATTGCAAGAATTTCAAGGCAATAACAGTGTTACATTCATGTTCTCCTTGTTGAACTTCAGCATGCATTTATACAGTAGTGTTCTATGCTCATGGGAAATGGGGAAAACCAGGGAAATGAGTGAGGAAGAAATAAGTGAAGTTAGAGACTACAGGTATGTATCCTTTGCCACTGTCGGTGAAAGTTTTTTTGTCTTCAAGAAATTCTGTTTTTGTCTTCTACTCAAAAACCTTTCTTTTCTACAAAAGTTGTGATCATTTTTAATTAATAGTTTACTTCAATTTTTGGGAAATGTTACATTTTATAGCAACCTTTTTGTTTTGCTTACAGTAGTTTCACAAAAGTAGCAGTGTCAAGGTATTGTGTAATCTTGAGCGTGCTTGCATCCTGTAGACAGTTTTATTTTTCATATGTTGCTTTATAAATTGTTCATTTGAGCAGGCTTATATAGCACATTTTTGATGCCCACTTTTTTAAATCCTGGCTAAAAGCCTAAACCTTTAAGTGTCTATAAAGTAAAAAAAAATATTTTTGCTTACTTAAAAAGCTTTTTGAAGTAAAGATGAATGGCATTTTCCTTTTTGGAATGTCTTTTTGTGCTTGAGAGATATCTACAGTTTTGTATTATACAAATGAAAAGAGAGATGACATCATTGGTGGTTCCACTAAAATAAGAAAACAGCTGTGTTCTTTAAACTTGGCACCAGAGATGAACTTCACAAATGAAACAAAATGACACCTATCGTGCTTTTGCCATGACAACAGTTATGATGGTCCTGTTTTAATTTAGATTAAAATTCCCATATTTTATCATCTACTCCCAAATCTAATGGGAGAGTAGACAAAATGGGACCATGTGGTTCCAAGGGAGACCCTCTGTCCCACTTAAAAATATTGCAAATTGGGAAATTTGGTTTTCCACAGAAAAAGATGAGAGCCAAGAGTGTTGCCATGGCAACAACATAGTAGGTGTCATTCTGTTTCTTTTGTGATGTACATTTCTGATGCCAAGTTAGAAGAACACTGCTCAAGCATTTCTGGAGATATTCTTGATTCAGTATTTTATTGTCTACATGAAACTATTTATGACGTCATCACTTTCTCATTTGCATAATACAAAAAGGAAAATGCCATTCCTCTTTACTTTGAAAAGCCTTTCAAACAAACAGCATTTATTTTTTTACTTGATATGCACTTAAAGTGAATCAATTCCCCTAACCTGCTCGGCAAAGTTTGATGGATGCTTCCAAAAGTACCTCCAGTTCTCCTTTGGGAAGAACAGGCACCACCCAGCGTGGTCTGTTGATCATTTCATCCAATTTAGACAGTTCAGAAAGAGGAAATGCTACTTCACCATTAGGCAGCAAAAGACTTGTACTATCATCACTCTGCACAGCAGAGTTGTCATTGTCAGGTTGTTGTTGACTTGTTTCACTTGACTGGCTACCTTGCTGTATGGATGTAGTACTGTTTGGAGCCACCACATCTCCATTGGTCCCTCCACGTACAGATATTGTCATTTTGGTACAATGGAATGTCAAGTGTCATGTAACAACCATTGATGTGTCCAAACATTAATGTAGTATATAAGAAAATATCACTTTTCTTAGCCACAGTAAAAAAATATTACCACTACTGTATATCCTTTATTTACGTGAAAGTATGTGGATGTCCTGCAACCAAAAGAAAGGTATCAATAATTCACTCTAGATGTAATAATCAGGCAAGTCCTTACACAAATATTAAATATAAACTAGTGAGCAATCTCAGAGAGTACAGACGGGGTGTTCAGCTCTGACACAGAAATCATGGAGCTTCCAACCCCTACCATTCACTCCCATTATTTTTGATCATCTTTTAATTTCTACTTCACATGATAAACCATTGGTTAAAAACCAGGAGAAACCAGCTAACTGTCAATCTCTTATATTTGATGAAGAGTTATTACATTAGAACCCCATGGAGTCGGTAAGAAATCAAAGGTTCTCACAATAAAAAATAAGATGTCCACATTTAAATTCAGAGAAAGATGAGTTGAGAATATCTGTACAAACAATCAAGTGGAAATTTTAAAAGTACTAAACTATTGTTTGTTTTCTTGTGTAATTGTAACTGTAACTGCAACAAGTTTTACAGCCTGTAACTATGGAAACCATACACACATCTATTCAGTCAGTGCTCTCAGACTAAAATTACTTTGCTGTTGTTTATTTTTAATACGGTCCACAAAACTGGGTTGATGATGTACGAGTCTCTCACAGGGAAAATGAAAAAGTGTCCATTGTCCATATTAACAAGTATCCGTAACAAAATTGTCCATAGTAAAAATAATAAAAATAGTAATAATAATTACATGCAACAAGACGTTCTTACTATATAAAAAACTCACAGGAATCTGCCCTTTAGCATTTGAAAATAATGAACGAGTCATTAAAGCCTTATTTGAAATTATTATCACCAAGTTTTATTTGTTTGTCCAAAGTAAGCTTTTGTAATTAAATCTTAATCATAAATGAAAATTGTGTCTTCATGTTGTTGTGAAAAAGATTGCAAATTTCCAGAGAAATCTGAGCTGTCAAAGTTCATCCTTCCAATGATAATTGATAGACTTATTCTGTTCCGAAATGCAGATATCAAAGCAGCCTCACATTCTTATCTCCCAGGTTTACTGCTGGATTCATTGATCCTGGCTACGTTGCTCACACATGTGCCCAAATGTGAGCCTGCTCGCAGGCTATATTACCATTTACCATGTAGTTTAAAGATGTTTATAAATGTGTTTGTTTTCTTTACATAAAGATAAATACTGAGAAAATCTGGAGAAAAAATTGCTGACGTTAGCATTTTATTTGAGATTCAAGGCTAATTTCCTTGGAAAAATGCATAGCTACCCCAAGTTTTCCTTGTAGATTCTGACAGCCCTTGCTAAAATGTACTTTTACCATATGGCCCTAATTTGGCAAAAAGATCTTCGTATTTAATTTTAACTGTCCTTAAGAATGGGGTTACACAGCTATCTTTCCCAAGTTAAGATAATGACTAAGGGTAGCAGCAGACCTAAACATAACAGCAGTATAATGATACTGAATGCAAATGATAATATACGTATGTTTACATTTTGCAAAGAATGACATCTCTCAAACACCGACAGTTAATACTCAGTCTTTTCAAATTGCAGTAATTACTTGTCTTACTGCGACTAATGGACTACAGTTCAAAACATACACAAACAAAAATTGAAACAAGACGGTCAACATGTGTCATCTAGAGCCCGCCGATATGATCAATTGGACCGAACAAAATGTTAGTATACGATAGATCATTTCACCAGACAAGCTTATTGTAACACAAACAAACCCAGCAAATTTCAACCAAACAAATTGGAGCATACTGAAACTTAGAGCTTAATGACTCACCATAACCCTGACCCAAAAATGAAAACGATTTCAAAAGTTTCCTACTGTTTTCAAAACTGACAGGAAATGCAAGAACATGCAAAGTTGCAACTGCATATGGCTTCCATATCAAGCCAAAATCACCCGCAAAAAAGAGTTTCAATCCTACCTCGTTTCACGGGAAGAATCTCACATAGCAGAAAATTTGTAAACCGATACAAAAGAGACGATGGGTAGCTTGAGATTAATTTTCCTGCCCTTATAATCTGCAGAAAACTCCAGTGTTTTGCATGTGGAGCAGAATCCTCCTCGACGGAATGCACATGCGCAGTTGTTGCGTAAGTCACGTGTTTGTCAGTCTCCTCAACTCGTTCCCATGTTTTTCCCGTCCCTAGTATTTAACAATTTATTCCATGAGCGCGCGTTGGATATGAGATGGTAGAGATAGCCAACGAGGCGCGTAGCGCCGAGTTGGCTATAATCATCTCATATCCAACAAGCGCGGAATATCGTCTGATTTTAGCCGACTCGGCCTACGGCCTCGTCGGCTAAGTATCAGACGATATTCCGCGCGATTTCACAGGATAATTGTTAAATATACCATGATGGCTAAGCCAATGAAAACTCTCGAATTGCATTATCCAATGATCCAGTTTTTAATAAATCAGAATAGCCCACAGAACAGGTGTGATTTTTTGCGTATTTTATGCGAACAGAGGCGAACGCGAGGCGAGCGCGAAGTCCGAGGGGCTCCTCCCCTCGCGCGTCTCTCGCGCTTCGCGCTCGTCTCGCATTCTCCTCGCTTTCGCCTCTGTTCGCATAAAATACGCAAAAAAACACGTCTGTTCTGCAGGCTAATATCAACAAGAGGTTTAAAAAAAACTTAAAACCGCGCTTTTTTAACTCTTTTGCGCTCACAAAAACATTACGTAATATTTGGCAACAACGTTTTGCGAGAAAACATTACCCGGAAACAATTTAAAAGATGGTTAGGACTTGTTCCCATATCTCAAACCACCCTTGGATACCTTGTGATGCGTACACAAAGTAAATACTGATTATAGGCCTAAGCACTGAAAGACCTGATTAGGGTTAGGGTTTAAGGGTCAAGGGCCATTAAGTATCTTATGCCGTTGCTAGGAAAAATCAATTGGCTATAACTCTGCACATGTACGCTTCAATTGGACCAAATTTGGACAATACTCATAGGGGGCAAATATGGTCCAGTTCATGACGTCATCGTACCACAACAATGTCACGTGACCAGAAACAGGAAAATGCATTTTACCTGAATGGCTTAAACCTTTTTTCCGAATGTTTTGTACAATAACAATTCAAAAGCCGTTTCGAAGAAATTTAAGCATGCGTTTTGGCTTACGATGAAAAGTAAAGAAATGAGAAAGGAAAATGTGCCTCTTTGACCACTCTTTTGCGCATAATTTTTTTGTTTTCCATTTTTTCGCAAAACCCATGCTTGAATTCCGAAAATTACTGATTAAGGTTAGGGTTAATGGTTAGCTTCTTTATAGCGTTTCGGTTTTCGATACGGTACTTAAATTGAACCATTTGGGGATAGCGATTCCTCGGTGGTCTAGTCGTTAGGGTAGAAACTGCCGTGCTAGCACGCCGGGTTCAAATCAACCTCGTCACATCGAAAAATTTTTTCCTTTCAAATTCAAGAGACTTGCACTTTGACAACATTTGTTGAGCAGAAACTAAGTCTCTGTGTCAAGAAACTTAGAAATTTCATGCGAGTGTACGTGAATAGGGAGAGGGCGGTTTGAGATATGGAAACATTCTTTGCATGAGGCGGGTCTAGCGTGACTTGTAATCGGAGAATTTTGTTTATGTCTAAGGAAAAAATACCTTGACCTTTCAAACGACTATAAGTTTACATATGTTAAAAGGGTTTTTGACGAGCGCTAAGGCGAAGTTTTAACTTTTTTCCCCAGAAAATTCCATCATCGCTTCTGGCGAGGTAAACACGATCTTACATTTTTTTACCGTCAGCGTGTTCCATGGCCAGACGTAATACCTTTATAGCGCACTGAATATTCCCTTCGAAAGTGAACAGAAACAAAAAATATTCTGCTTCGCACGCAAAACGAAAATACAGCTTAACTCTGGATAATTTCAGCCTTAGTAGCCAGCAGCTGGTCCCAAATAGATGCTTTATCCTTGCAAATGTCCTGATGCCCATCACCGAAGGATTTTAGCCCAAGTTTAACCAAATAAACATTTTTCCCGTCAGCGTCCATTTGTTCTCTAAACAGTTAATTCGCTAACTTGACAAAACCCTCCTGAAGGGGGATATGACGAAAACACCCGAGAAATGGTCTGTAATTGGCTGATAATCAATCAATCAAATCAGTCAAATACTTTATTTTACTTCGAATTAGTTGATAGCAAAATTGCTAATATCTCCAAAGATAATGACATCATCCGCGGAGGTTTGGGATTAGTATCCGACAAAACGACAAAAAAAAAAAAAACCGAAGGCAGAGCAAGAAACCGCCCAGCCTAGGGCTGCACGGTTTAAAAATCTTCTAATATCGGTAAGACCACAACGACAAACCAATGCAAAAGGGTGCCGGATCTTTGGAGACCTGGCTCAGTTAAAATCAAAAGATACTATGCAAAAAACGGTAGACTGATCCCCACGGCGAAGAGAAGAAAAAAATTTAAAACGACAATGAAATTAAAACAAGTACAATATAATTGCCCGATATTTCGGTTTGAAAAACAAACCTTCTACGGGAGCTAAAAGAAAATGAATGCAAAAAATACAAAATGACCGTTACATTTAAGAGCTTAGAAATATAAAATAAGAAGCTATGATAGGTTAAAAAAGTAGCTAATTTTGTTCATCGCGTCTATTGATACCAAGCGGTTCAAGTGTCATTGCCTTGTTTATAAGATGTGCCTAACGTGCTTTTCGTACGGAGTCATGCTTGCTGTGAATGAGTTCCAAAGGAGTTAAAAGAAGATGATCAATGGAGTGGCCAGGTAGGTTAAAATGTGTAGAAACAGGAGTGGGCTTGATGAGCTGATGGTGATTCTGGATGGAACGACGATGTTCGCCAAAGCGTTCGTGTAGCTGGCGTTTTGTCTCTACTGAATGTACTGCTTTGAGCATTTCTTACATTCAATTAGATAAACTAAATTTTTAGATTTACAATTTAAATTATCATTTATACGTCGTTCTTCTTTAGTTGCAGAGAAAGTATATTTAGTTTGGCCTTCTTGTAAGAACGGGCAGGTGAGGCAGCGAGGGTGATTACACTTATAAATGTCAGGGGGTGGTTTTTGTTGTGGATTAGTGTTGTCGCGCAACTGAGCTCTTACCAAGAGATCGCGTAGGTTAGGAGTCCTTTTATAAGCTACGACAGGTGGAGGTGAAAATGTTTGCTTGCAGCGGGCAGAGGAATGTAGAATGTTCAAATTCTTGCGAAAGTAGAGGAAGCGTTAGGAAGAGCTGGATTAAAGGTAATGACAAATGGAGTTCGGGCTGACTGGTTGTTCTGCGGTCGCGGTTTTAAAGCTTCTTGGCGTGAGATGTTGCGTACGCGGTTAACTTCTCTTTTTAGAAGGCGGCGGCTGTATCCTCGTAACGCCAGATAGTTTAAAAGTTCATAGCAGCGTTTATTGAAGAAATGGTCAGTTGCCTGAACAGATGCTACGTAAACGTAAGGCGAGGCTAAAAGGAATGGTACGTTTGGTGTGGGCAGGGTGGCAGGAACTCTTTAGAAGGTACTGAAGTTTATCTACAGGTTTAGTATGAAGTTCGGTCTGGATTTGGTTATTGTTGAGGTGGACTTGTACGTCTAGGAAGGGAAGTGACTGGTTTGAAGAATTTGAGTACTCGTGGGTGAACTTTATAGTTGGATGGATAGAATTTATGTAGTTAATAAAGGTTTTAAGATTATCTTCTCCTTCAGTCCAGATCATGAAAATGTCATCAATATATCTCCACCAGACAAATGGTTTCAGAGGGGCGTTTTCGATGGCAAGCTGTTCAAAATTTCCCATGAACAAATTTGCATACTAAGGAAGGTGCCATGCGCGTGCCCATCGCGGTGCCATGGGTCTGTAGGAAGAGTTGACCATTGAAAGAGAATTAGTTCATTCCAAGGATCATTCGGATAAGGTCGCGGATTCTTTCAGTGGGAATAGATTTAAGAGGACGGGTGTTAAGAAAATGTCGGCAAGCTTCTTCGCCTTCCTTGTGTGGTATGTTAGTGTATAAGGAAGAAACATCAAGCGTGACGAGGATAGCGTTTTCGGGAAGGGGGCCGAGATTCTGGAGTTGGAGAAGAAAGTGGGTCGTGTCCTTGATGTAGGATGGAAGTGTCTGTACAAGAGGTTTCAGGTGATAAAAAGGTTTAAAAAGGCGTGCGTGCAGCCAACAAGGCTCGATAGGCCTCTTGCACTAAGAGGTCACGTGACCAATGCCTCCCTTAAACAGTGAGTTATAATGTTGCTGATGTCAAAAATTGACAGAACACATAAAAATTATCTTACACCTGAAGTTTGAGAGAAAACGCATTTAAGGACGGTGCCTACTAAATACAAAGGATATTTCCTCAGAGATTTCTTTAGAATTCGCCTTTACTGACACAGAGAGGCAAACACATTTTAAAAGTTCTTTAAACTATATGGCAAATGGTAACATTAATATCAATTTTGGTACGTTTTTAACAACAATATCGTTGCTAAAGCGCTTTTAGCGTCTCTGACAGTTTTCCTCTGGTTAAGCTAAAATACAGTCTAAATAATTTTTGCTCACAACCAGAAACTAATCAGATGTTGAATAGGCTTTCCACTTCCATTTCTCAACATAAAATGTAGGGGTAACCACGCGTTTTTTAAAGTTATTGATCTTTTTTGAAAACTTTTACTGTGCCCGTTACATTTTTTCCTGTCACCTCTCCAGTAAGTGAGACATTTGCGTTTTTGCGCGAGCACTACGCCATCTCTAGGTACATGTTTACAGTTGGATTTCAGTGAAATTTTCGAAAGATAACAGCTAGGTTATCAGCTGGAAGACGTTAACATATACTGGTTAGCGATATGCTGCTATTCCGGTGTTCCTGGTTTAAGTACAGGTGCATTAAAATTGATTTGGTTACAGTAGAAAAATTTTTCTTTAGTTTTAATGTACTTGGTGGCGTAGTTGATGGCGTCAATGTCAACTCCAGTGCGCGCGCGCTTAAATCATGGCTTGCGTGATGCGCAGAAAGTGTGCGCACTAATAAAAGTAGGCACCGTCCTTAGAGGGAGATATTTTATGGTACTTTGATTTTTTCAACAAATTAATTAGCCTGCGTGGCAGGCCGTAGAAAGAGAGGGAGAAAAGTTAAAATGAGCGCGGGAGGGAGAAGGGACGCACTTCACTGGCTCGTCTTTTCCCTTTCCCCTTTCCCTCCCCTTCGGACGCCTGCCACGCAGGCTACAAATTAATATGATTTGTATTGGCCGCCATGTTGGAGGCCATACTCTTGCCCTCCAACATGGCGGCCAAAACTACTTTTTGTTTATATCTTGTGAAATGTTTGATAGTTACGTTCAGATGTGCTATAAACGTTACCACATTATCTTTTTAACATTTTCCTTGAAGTTTAAGTACAAAATTTGTATCGGAAAACGGTAGTTCATAATTTTAAAAATAAAGTTTTGGTCACGTGACCAGCTACGGACTTTCTCATTGTAAGCAATGGTGAGGGTTTGAAAAACCAAATCACTATTATTTTGTTTAGGAGATGACCCACTAATAGTGTTTCGAAGGCAAAATCATGTAACTTTCATTTTCATAAAAACGATGTCACATGACCTCTTTGTGCAAAGTGGCCTATTTCCTCCGCAATCGTGACAAACCCAAAGAATGTCTGCGAAGGAGGCTAGGCGGTCGTTAGGCGGGAGCTGTAGCCTGGCCCAGAACGACCTGGACTGAGGCCCCGTTTACACGGGTCCGGACAAATCTTTGCACGGACAAAAAATTGCACGGTTCCACCATGAGTTTACACCGGACCGGCGGAACTGGACGAATTTTTGAACGGCTAAGTGTGCAAGTTTGGGACCTGAGAAAAGCAGGTCAACTTTTTGACCGACACGGTTCCATATTTGTACGGACTCTTGTAAACACCCGAACCGTGCAACTTTTTGCTCAGATAACGCGGTCATAGCCTTCCACGCAGACGTTCTTAGGCTTGTCACGCGTTCCTACCCACGTGCCAAGCCCAAGAACGTCTGCGTAGGAGGCTGGCGCGGTTATGGCCTGGAATCAAATGCCGCGACTGGTCTAAACTGGTCCCCTCGACTAACTATGGTCTAAACTTTGCACGGATCCATGTAAACAGGCGCTTCAGGAACAAAATCGTCTGTGCAAAAATTTGTCCGGACCCGTGTAAACGGGGCCTGAGAATCAGGCTAGGAAGGAGCTGGTCAATGAAAAAGTCTGAACTGACGTTAACACCCTCGCTGGATGGTATATCCGGATCTATTCATACGAACAGGCCGATTCCACAAAACAGTGATCGCAGTCCTACTGAGGACTCATAGTTCGGTTTTATCAACTGGGTTGATAAAGTGAATAACAATTAGCCACCGTAAAGACCGTAAATAAGTTTTTGTTTTGGAGTTTTGCGGCTTTTCGTGCTTCCTTGATGTAGGGAAAGGCCGCAGACTGTCATACCGGTATGTTGCTTTCAATGATTGCGACCGGTTTAGACGCGTTTTTTGTTGTCTTTCAGGATTCAGGTATTTCTTTGCGTCGCGAAGGTGTCCTCGGAAACGGTCGCCTAGCCGTCTCCCTGTTTTTCAAAGAGTGCAAGCTATGCAGCAGATGACATTGACTGAAGTACATGAAATGAGTGATCTTGATGGATCGCTTGGGTCCATTTTCTTAAGGGGTTGCGAATGAAAGGACATGTTTTTTGCATCGTGCACGTGCGCATTCAAAAGTTCCGGGTTGGTCGCTTGTATGGAATGCACTTCTAACTAAAAAGTTACTTATGTTTTTGTAACGTTTGAATTGAATCACGTTTTACAATCCATGATTGAATTGATGGAGGTTGTGAAAAGATTCTGCAAAAGAACACATAAAAAGCGACTGAAATAGGATTGCGTTACACTACTCGTCGACTACCCCCAGAGCTTCCGTTTTTTAGTCAGCCGCTGGTCTAAAGTACCATAGACGACAAAATTTCCGCGATCCAGTCCTCTTCGTCCTCTTCATCCTCTTCCAGTCGGCATTCCAGTGCCCATTCCAGTCGCCTTCCAGCAGATCTCCCAGCATGGAAAATCTTTGTGTTTTGTAAAATGTCTTGTAGCGTGGGCCATGGTTTTTCCTCCAGTTTGTTTTAAATCAGTTGATCGTTCAAAATGAGTTATAGCGAGGATCAAGAGGATGAAAGAGAAGTTCTGCGTTCTATTTACGAAGCAGATGAAAGGTTCAACGAGGTCAACGCCACGACCTTTCAATACAAGTTCGGCGAAGACGGCCATTACAAATCATTCTTACTGGAAATCTCCTGGCCCCCAAATTATCCAACTTCGCTTCCAGTTATTAATCTAGATGCATTTTACAACAAGCACATCAACTCTAAAGTGAAAGAAAGCATCCGACTCCGGGTGGTAGAACAATGTGAAATGTGTCTTGGCTGTGCTATGACTTATTCAATATTTGACTGGGCCAAGGAACACGAGGAAGAGCTTATGCAAGATCAACAGGAACAAGTATGTCGATTTAGATTATCTATAGGAGCGATCCATTCAACCAAAATTTGGCTTAACTGCTGAATACCCCTCCACTCCAAAAGAGATCTTGAAAAGTGTGGGTATGTGGCTACACGTGCACAGACATGCAGAATGCAGGCTTTCTTACAGAGTACACGTAGAGAGTGAAGATGGCTACGCAGCAACGCAGTCACTGCGTAGCCGGGTAGCCACTTCTTTCCTTGCTAACACATTTTGAGGAGGAGGGGTGGTCTTCACAACTGCATAGCCGTTTGGCCACTTTTTCCCTTCTAGCATATTCCAAGGGGGAGGGGAGGTCTTGACAACTGCGAAGCCACATAACCAAGTATGACATATATGCGGCTACGCAAATATAGCCACACAGCCACTTCTTTCCTTGCTAACATATTTTGAGGGGCAGGGGTGGTCTTCACAACTGCACAGCTGTGTGGCCACTTTTTCCCTACTAGCTTATTCCAAGGGGGAGGGGAGGTGTTGACAACTCTGTAGATGCATAGCCACCTTTTTCTCTACTACCAGTAGTATATTCCGATGGGGAGGGGAGGTCTTGACAACTGCATAGCCGTGCAGCCAATTTTTTTCCCTACTAGCATATTCCAAGGGAGAAGGGTGGTCTTGACAACTGCATAGCCACATAGCCAACACCAGACAAGTATGACATATATGTATTTCTCATTCTTAAAGCGTTAGCAGGAGATAACGGCGTATCCATGTAGCCAGCTTTTTCAGGGGTATAATGGCGGGGTATTGAGGACAAAAATTTCTCAACTGAGGGTCGAAAATTTCTCTGAGACAAATGGATTGCGACGGGTCCGAAGGATTGTGTTTCATTCCACTCACAAAAAGAGTTTCATGCTCACTTAAATGGTGAATGATATGGATCACTTTTGCTCTTGTTAGAGTTAGGTGACGATTTAAATTGTGCGAGCTGCTTCTTGTGTAGAAATTCAACCTGTACAACGGTTGAGTTCAAAGATCTTCATACACCACTTTCAGTAATTAAAAAAGTATTCAAATTCGATTCGAGAAATGGACCGTTTTTATAACAGCCAAAACGCATGCCGCATACAGCAGCTACATAACTGTTGTTACTGCACATGGATGTATGGGTAACACCAATAAATCTGTGGTTAGCGATCCATAAAAGCCTGAAAAGCTACAATAGTGAGTGTTTTCCACCATGTCAAGAAACATGAAAAGT